>JAPWDM010000046.1:1736411-1875971 GCA_035578155.1 Brachynemurus nebulosus | reverse complement strand
TTTCCATTCATCTATTGTGTTTCCTTAGCCAACTATTTTCAGAAATTCTTAAGAAATTAACATTGTTTTTAGATGACAATTGAGTAAGCGTTATTCCAAATGTCTACTATAGTCGACATCAAGTTTTTTCAGTAAAAAAAAAAATTAAAAGTGGTTTTTTGATTTCTTTTTATAGTAATGAACACAAATTTTAGAAAAAATCAAAAATTTGAAAAAAATTTTTATTTGGAATGAGGAGGATAAAGATAATATTTCAAATCAAAATGAAGCGAGCGCAGTTTTTCCGCCAATTATTGTTTGGACTTGTACCAATATGAACATAAATTAAAGTAAAAAAAAATGTTTTTTAAGAAAAAGCTTTTATTTAAAAATAGGCTAAAAAAATAAACCAACTTTTGAGTGAAGTTTGAAGCAATATGCAACATAATTTATAAAAGCTTGAGGCGTTATCATTATTTATTTCTCTTTTGGATATAAGTGTACCTATTTTACGTTTTAGTAGTTACCAAACTTAATTAAACACCTTAAGCTTTTATACATTATGTTGCATATTGCTTCAAATTTCACTCAAAAGTTATTTTATTTTTTTAGCCTATTTTTAAATAAAAGCTTTTTCCTAAAAAACATTTTTTTATTTTAATTTATTTTCTACTTTTTAGTCTGATTACAATTAATTTTAAAAAAAATTAAAGAAGTAATTTTTTTACCTGTATTTTAATCGGTTAAATTACCCGAATCAAACATAACTATGGAAACAAAAAATTGTAATGAAAAATGAATGGACAATATTTGACAATTCGAAATGTCAAAAAGTTGCACAGGACTAAAAATCAACAATTTTCGTCCGGGACGATTTAAGACAAAACTAATTATACAGTATCGCATTGTCATCAAGGTTATACACGTATGCAAAATTTGAAACCTCTAGCTCCATTAGAACCTGTCTAAATTTTGATTCCAAGATTTGATCTAAACCAACATACTAACATAGCAAGTTAAATAAAAGCTTTTAAAAAGCCCGGGACTTGTTGTAATAATTATGAAGAAAATAAGTATCAGTAAATAATAATTATAAATTTTATTAACCCTTTGCACTCGATAGGCGCCGCCACGGCGACACAATAAATACCCTTTGCACTCGAAAGGCGCCTCTCAGGGGCCATCCTATTCTTTACTTCAAATATCACACTAAGGAAAATTATAAAATTTAATATTAAAATAAAATGTTTGTAATATGCAAATAAAACTAAAATATGTAAGTAAACTACTTTTGTTTAAAATACTTATCTTTGATGTATTACTATTTTTTATTAAAACTTGTAGCGAAAAAAAATTTAAAAATAAAAATTAAAGTTTTATTATTCTATGATTTGTAGTTGGTTAATTTTGAATTGATTGATTTTTGCTGAAGGTTGTTGTGAGGGCGCACTTAGAATAAGAAAGTATTCACATAGTCGGCTCGAGGTGTTAGTGAGCTTGTAAAGTTGCAGTGGAAGTCGAAATTGCCTGTGGATCTTTCCCCAACCAAAAATGTGCCCTCAGTCGCTACTTTACAGATACGAGGTATTAAACAATAAAATCAATTTTTCCAAACCACAATGTACAATTTATTTATTAAGTAATTAAGGACGAAATATACAAAGTTAAAATTCCATTTACAAATCGTATGGTATATTTAGGTATTTACTTAAATTAGAAAGATTTGTATTTACTTGCACTAAATTAAACTGAGGCGAGTGATTGTAAACTGAACTCGACATAATATCAATTCGAGGGAATACGACAGTGTACAATCATTTGCCTACACTTAACCAAATACCTTTTGGAAATTTTGAATACCCAAAATGTTTTGTAAATTTAAATTTATAATTGCACAAATTTTACATTAAAATTTTTTATATTATTATTTGACTAGATTTAAATTTTGAAGCACATATTTTTATATTACAATTCGAAATAATTTTAGTATTAGGTTTTAATTTAATTGTTAATTTTGAACAAATAATTTTCCTTTTTTTTTTATAACCAAGAAATATATTTTCTTAATAAATGGCCTAACAATTACCTTACAATTCTAAAAATATTTTGCGTTTTTTTTTTTTTGGTTTTTTTTTTTTTATATACCTAACTATATATATTTTTTTTTCTTTTATTATTTTTTTTTTTTAATTTTTTTTTTTTTTTTTTTGAATTTTTATATTATTTTTATATATTGTTTTTTGGGGTAACTTAAGGTGCTCCCCTTTTGGGCGCACAAGACTATTCGAGTCCTTAACGGCTTTTTACTCGAATAGGTCTTCTTCGTCCCCACAAGAGAATGGGAAAACGGAAATTTAAAAACCTAAAGAAAATTTTAAAATAAACTGCTTAAATATTATGGAAAACGTGTTGGATTGTTAAAAGGGCATATAGGCCGAAACCGAAATTACGGACTATCGCGCTTGCCCGGTCCAAACACAATTGAAGCGCTATGGTAATTTCCGGAATAAAAAATTTTTAACGAAATAAAAAAATATTGGGAAAAATATGAAGTATACCGTATATTTAGTTAAAATTAAATACTATTTCCGATAGAGATGGCTACGATATTTAAAGATGAACGACACATGGTAAAATTTTAACCGCCTACTTATCTAACTGAATATCAAAAATAACGTTGTGTAACAACATGATAAATTTAACCTACTTTACATTACAAATTACTTATATTAGGAAAATTTTAGTATCTAATTGCGAACTAACAAAATACAATTATTTCATATACTAAATATTTAGCCGGTGGCCAATTTAATTTAATTTTCCCTTGACCAGATTTCAAGTCTGAATCAATGATGAAAATATTGGTTCCAAACGGCGTGTTTTTAAGGAATCTTAATCTACATTAAAAATTGTGATCCTACTAAACTATATTAAATGATGCTAATATTTTCCCATAGAAATATATATATTATTGTATAACCAAAATACTTAACAAATTTGTTTGAATAAAAATCCATCGTTGTATCGAAATGTATTTCAAAATAATACGATTAATTTTATATTTTAACGTTACATTATGAGCTAAATTATAACTAAGAAAAACTATTAAAATTTAAAATTTATTTTTAACAATACATTATTAAGTAATTCCTCCGGCCATTGGGCCGTAAGAGGATGTTTTTTTTTCGACCCGAAGGTCTGACGATAAGAGCTTGAGTGCTCTCGCGACAAGAGTGCGAATCCGAATCCTATATCCTATTTTAACTGCTATTTTTATTCAAACGCATTTTTTTTTATCAAAACATGTTTTCCAGTTATTACATAATTATTATTTTTTTGATTTTGCAATTTAATTAAAATACTGTTACAAAATTTTAGCAAAGATGCAAACCAAAGGCTATAGAAACTAGGAATTGACTATTTGCACTTGTGAAAATTGATAATAGATGTCATCACAGAAAATATTTAAATATTTAAGTTAATGTATTGCATTGAGCTTATATACGAATTATAAGTTTGAAATAAAATATTTTTTTTATAAATATTACCTTTAAGATATCGCTTATACAGTAGGTACTGATTATTTGGTAATCATAGTACAAACTACTGTCGAGTAGATGAGTACCCATACTAAAAAATGGTTCGAGTGCAAAGGGTTAAAAATATCGAATACAAATAAAAATTTTAAAACACTAAACTTGGCCAGACAAGTGATTATCTAAAGCAGGGTCGTGGAGAAAAATGGCGGGCTCTGGAAATAACCGCATTTTTTTTAAATTTCCTCTCCAAAAAAATACATGGTGAACAAAAAAGAATTCTTAACTTTTTTCCGGGCCCTCTTCTTAAGCTCGGGCACCAGGACTGCAACCCCGGCTACCCCACCCTCTCGTCGGGCCTGATCTAAAGTGATGAAAGTTAGAATTTTTTAAGCCTCTCTTCCTCCTCAGTGCAATCAAAAAAAGGATCCTCTGCCATTGTAGCGTTTGTAGTTTGTACGGAATTTCCCAATTTTCTAAGTTGGTATCTAAAGGTTTAAACCTGAAAGTAGTAAAATAATCAAATATGCGATACATAGTCTCAAAATCTAACGTATCTTTCACATTTTTTTTTCATGTCTATGTTTTCCTTTCTAATTTTGGTCTATTTCTGCATCCACTGTTATTTTGCCCAACTAAAACCTTAAATTGTTTTAAATTGTTTAAATAAATAGTTGCTCAAATTTTGATAGATCACTACTGAAGTTAAGGCACGTCGGTTATAAGGACTTATTACATTTTAAAAAAAAATTATGGACTTATTACATTTTGAAAGAAATTATGGACTTGTAGCAATTTGAAAATAATCTTTTGTGGACTTATGGCAATTTGTGAGAAGATCTGAAATTTTCTTACTAATTTAACAAGGGACCTAGTTCATTTAGAAACATTCCAGATGTACTGACATGCAGAGATTTATTTTAAGAATTTAGTGCTATCTATATCTCAAATTTCGAAATTTTGGACTTGTTGCGTTTTGAAAATGAGCTCCTCATTTAATTTAGAAAAATAAATTTGAAGATCAAATTATTTTGTGAAAATTTACAGTTGATAATTATGTAAATTATTTAATTTTGTCTAAGTTTCACTGACTTTTTTAAAATTTTTAACAACGATGGCAGTGGAATCTTAACTGTCATTAAATTTTTTTTATTTAAAGCTTGTCATCAGTTATTTTTGATATTTCCTTGTAATTTTAGTGTGTTTTGTGATCTGTAAGATATTTCTGATATGTATTTAATTATTATGGTGGCTTAAAATGTCTGGTGATAACTCTTGTGCTGCTAAATTTTGTTTAAATCATTCAAAACAAAATTTCAATTTATGTTTTTTCTGAGTGTCGTTTGATGCAAATTTGTAAGTATTATTATAATTTGAATGCTTATGTAAAAATACGTTAAATAATAAATAATTATTAATATTTTATAATAATTCAGTTAATATTTTCGATTTCGACAGTGGTTGGTGCTAACAGGTCGTGACGATCTAAATTCTCGTGTTGAATACTGTCATCAATTTCGCGTTTGCTCAATTCATTTTGAAGAAAGTTGCTTTTAGTTGTTCATATAATTTAACATGACCATTATCAACCCTCAGTCTCACATGTACAAACACATACAATCACATAAGTAAAAAAGGACATACATAATTGTTTGTACTTATATCAAAAAAGGACAGAAAGTGCGTTTCGCTACTGCCTATGGTAATAATCTTATATTTATATTGTGATGTAGTTTAATAAAAACTTGTTCAATTTAAGTGTTTATGAATTAATAATCTTATTATAGGTAATGTTTATACATTGTTTATACGACTAATAGTAGGTAATTTGTTGCTATAAATATATAATTATTTATTTTTCATAGTTACCAGCAACTAGTACATTTGAATACTTAGAAAGGCTTTGAGTAGCTTTTATATTTTATAAAGTCTTGAAATAGTTCGTGTGAATATACTTGGTGCACGTACGGGTGGTGAGAACTTGTCTACGCGCTTATTGATAAGGTATTTACAGATAAACCTACTAATAGCTAATTAGCCAATCCGGGATCGTATATTAATCCATAAACAGTCTGAAATTTCTTCCTCCTGTAGTTTCTTTTTCTGCTTTCTCGTTGTCTCGGCTTTCGGTATTACGCAAACAGCGTCGTGTGGAGTGAAAAAATTTTCAAAACCGGTAGTTGCTCAAGAAAGTATGCTGGATGAGTATGAAAAAACTAAGTTAGATAAAGAATCCCCATAACGTTACGGCACTTACGGAGACAAGGTGTTGAATGTTCCGAATGAGTTTTTAATTAACCCACAGGTTTATCGTGTCATCGTCATAGAATGCTCGCAATAAGATGGTAAATGCCACGCGTATTAGAGTTCATCCAAAATAAAAAGGAGGAAGAGAAGCATTGGAGTGAAAAACTAATTTAAATCAAAAACATTAAATGAAATATTTCCCCTTAAATTCTTAAAAATTCGATTTTACAAAAATAACATAATTTTTACATTAATCTTAGTACATAAATTCACAGTTTTAGTCGAATTTTTCAAAGAGAAATTACACTATCACAGCCTTTATGACAAGACCGGGATGAGGCGAGAGTAGGGGCGTTATTTTTCTATTATATTATATATTAGGGTGTGCCAAAAAAACATTGATTTGATTTTTTTGTTTCGCTCCCCGCTCAAAATATTGTAGGATGTGCCTAAACAAACATCTTGACCAAAGCGGAGCTCGTAATTTAAATTTTTAGAGGTGCATCATCGAACCTGAAGTTCTCCCATTAAAATAACACAGAAAAGACGAATTTTCATATTATTTATTACTGCAAGCTATAAAGATTTTTTTTCCATAAAATAAATCAAAGCACCTTATTAAGCATTAAATTTTGGACAAAAAATTTCATTCAGTCAAATTTTTCTCGTCGACATTTCACTTTCTACAGAGCCTCAAAATTTAAATTCTTTAAAATTTTGCATTTTATACATTTTTAAGTTAAACTATTAGAGCCAAGACACACGAACCACGCCACGACCACGCGACTGCGACAAAATAGTGGCTGCTCTGTGGCCGGGTATGTATGCATGTAGTTTTCTTATGGAAACACAAATTTCAAAACACACGGGTCACAACTTGTCGTCGTAATCGGACACAGTCGCAATGTGTCGTCGTATTGTCGTTTTTAGTCGCTAAAATTTGCGACCAATGGACCACTTATAAGCGACAGATACATACTATTAGTACTACAGTGTCTCTCGAACATTGCAACAAATCATTGAATAATACAACTCAAGCAGGTGTTTTGTAATTTTTGTTTTGTTTAGTTCTCTTAATACGGTACTTGACTGTCTTCAAAATTTGTTTTAAATGTGAAATAATTTTATGTACTACCGTTAAATATATTCAATTTTAGCAGTGACAAATAAAAATATTCTTTAGTTATTTAAAAATTCTATTTTGAAAATTACAAATTTTTAGCCTTCATTTAAATGACTAAAAACGCGGTGGTATTTGAAAATGACGTCATGTTTTGTAGTAAATATTATTACCGTAGTTACAAATTGCATTTTCACATTGACATTTTCACAATTCTAATTGACCAAGTGAAGTTGTTTTCTTTGTAATTTATTTTGAATTTTTTGTTTTGTAATTAATTTTGCACTCAAATTATATTCATGGAAGAAATACACCGTCACTTAATATGTAAAATATCTTTATCAACTTGTTGTGAATATTATGTTAAAAATGCTTTTATTTTTGCTACAATTTTAAAGTTACGTAAAACTGTTTTTTTAAAGTGCAATACTTGTAGGGCTTGATGAAAATCTTACGGTGATGATGCTATTGATTACATCCCAGTGAAACCAGAGGGGATCATCTGTACTGTTAATTGTAAAATTTTGCTTGAAGATAAAATAAAAATCCAGAACATATTCTGTTACATTAGCTGTAAATGAAGAAGATAACAAAGTAGAAAATTGTAAATACCACTAAAACTAAGCATGATGACTGCTGAATATTGTGTACAAATTTAAAACCGTGTTGACATAAATGATAGCGACATCTGTTTGATTCAAATCGTGAAGTCATTGCATACGTCACTACGACGAGTCGTTTTCCGCGCCAGTTTGTTTATATAAAATTAAACGGTGGTTTTTTCAAGATTTTTAAAAAATTTAGCAAAAATTAACTAATTTGTACGTAAGAACAAAGCATTTTGAATCATTTTTCAATTGCAGTCAAGTACCCTATTGTGTATTTTTTTTTTTTTTTTTGGTCGTTTTTGATTTTTTTTTCTGTTTTTGTTTTCTTGAAAAATGGCAATTGTTAATGAAGATTCGTTTGATACTGAATTATTCATTGAGGAAATCCGGAATTTATGGTGGTCGTCGCGTGGTTCCTGTGTCTTGGCTCTTAAAGGTAGAACAAAAAGTGGGATGACAATTTTGTAGCCTAACTGACGCTTTACAAAAAAGTTCCTGACAAATTTCTCGTATTATAAATAGTTCTAAAGTTACAGACGTCCAAAATCTTATTTTACTCATTTTTAACATATTTCTTCTACTCCTGTTGAAGAACACACTCATTACATATCCGCTAATTGTTGAGAAAGTTAGGGATTATTCAAAGGTGTGGAGGAATGATAATTAATCAATACCTTTCGACTAATGATACCACCGTATTAACCATTATTTAATGGGTTTGCGATTGTTTTGTAGATAATATAAGTTTTAATTTTATATATGTTGCGTAGTAACGTGTAAGTAAACAAAATAATTAGAATTTTATTTTGATCGTTTTCATAGATACATATGCAAACTTTTCATTATTCTTTTAATTTAAAATTTATATTCAATTTTATTTAAATCAAAAAGGAAGAAAGCCATAGAAAAATTATAGTATTCTAATCGCTTGCAATGGTTATTACTCACTCAGATGCATTACGACACTCGCCTCGTAAACTCGGCTCGTGTCGCAATTTCATCTTCGCAAGTAATAGCTATCATTACCAGCTTGTTGAATAATATATTGTTATTAACTAGAAAACAAAAGAAGGATTACTACTAAATTTTTTTATGCCCTTATAAATAGTTCACTTGATGAAAGTTAAAAATGAGAAGACTTTGAAGGTCTGAACTTTCCGGGGCATGGGTCCAACGAGAGTTCCTTGTTTTTGTTTAAATTATGGATTAATTAATTCAAATTATGCCTCCTAATTTATCAAAAAAGAAGAATAGAAGAATGTATCTTTTTGTAATATTCAAGAAAGAAAAGACAGCAGAAGAAAAGTAAGAGTTTCCTTAATTAAATTCACTTTTCCTTAAACGAAGTATTGACAAATAAAATTATGTAACCGGGCCGTATGAAGGTGTAATAATTTGAATTTACACTGATTTAGTTTTGATATCTAATAAAGATCTGTGTTGCATGGGATCCTAGGGGCGTAAGTAAATATCGTACTTGCTCAACTTTTTGTAAAAAAAGTGTAACCTATTTGACAACAACAAATTTTTTATTACGATTGTCATCATCATCAACTAAAATTATGTTTTTCATAGAAGAATTTACAATAATTACTTAACTATTATGTTATTTTCAACAGATTTATATTGCTTTCAACGCGAAACTTAACTCAAAGCCCTAACTGTGACCATAATCGGAAAAGTACATATAGGTGTAGAATATTAACATCTAACGATGTATTCCATTTCCACAAAATATTTTATAGTGTGGCAGATAAAGTTGCTCAAGACAATTTTGTTCTGAAACATGTTAATACTACTTCAGTAAAAAGAAGACGTCCGAGAAGTGGTTCAAGAAAGCACAACTTTTCGAACCACTACTTTGTATATATAGTACATATAAAAAGAAGGAGGATGTGCCTGTTCGTATGGATCTTTTCTGTAAAATATTACGATTTAAAACGGGAAGAGTTAAAGGTGTCACGAAGAGGTTCTCGGACAGTGGTATTTCTGTGGTAGAAAGAAGAGAGGGAAATCGAAAATCTTATAATTTTCGGTCTACAAAACAGGCATAACGATATTATGCATAACATAAGAAGAGAGAAACGATATTGGTCAAGAAACGCCCATTACAAAGAGGGGGAAACCGATTGCTCACATTGTGCCGGTTCGAATTAAAACCCATGTACAAATTAAAGAGAAATTAGATAATGTAAAAAGTTACTAACTAAACATTTTGGAGAAGATTGGAAAAATGTTTCAGATTTTATTTATTACAGAAATGTATTTGAGCAGCAGAGAAATGAGCTGAATGTTCTAAAATATTATCTTAACAATAGAGAAAGATGACGCACCTGAAGAAATTTTGGATTTTGTCTGATTGTTTTGATATTGAATTGAGTCATTTAGATATTTTTAATACATATAGGCGAAAACATAACAACAAATACACACTAGTGATGGAGAACTATCGATAGTCCCGACTATCGATAGTTCTGACTATCGATAGTCCCGACTATCGATAGTTACGATAGTCGTGAAACTATCGATAGTTATCGATAGTTTATCGATAGTTTTTGATACCCAAGTTGAGCGGCATTTAGATAGCCGGCGAGCAAAAAAAAAAAAACGTCGCCGGTTTTACGCCGGGGCGGAATTATTCCTTTTTGCCCGGAAATTCCCTTGAAATGGTTGTTTTTATATCTCTGGCTATAATTTCTACGAAATTTTTATTATCTTTAGTATTTATAAGTAAACAAAATGACTGAAAAAATGTATCGAAAACTATCGATAGTAAAAAAAAAAATATCGATAGTTTTCGATAGTCAAAACTATCGATAGTTATCGATAGTGCTATCGATAGTTCTCCACCACTAATACACACACCGCAACTCAATAAAAATTCCGTTAACTTATATACACATAACACCTACAACTACATCATATATACACACACATAATAGTACAATACTACAACGAAAATAATACACACACACACACATCAACCAACCGAATACTCCAGCAAAGAATGTTCTAGCATACACCAACACAACATCAATCCCCGCACGTAAGAGAACACGCTAAAATAGAGCCCATTGAAACGCATACCAGAACCACAGCGACAAGTTCCCGAACTCCGACAATTAACGGCTCCAAGTGGATGGACATGTAGGATACCGCCATTTGATGGAGAGAATCCCGAAACATGGTTCATAATTGTCGATCGTCTGCTTCCCGCCGCTGGCATCAACACAGAAGAGGAAAAATTGGCTTACACTATAACGGTTTTCGACCGCAAGTGCCGCGAGGAAGTAAAAGACCTGATAAGGCAGCAACCGGGCCAGACACCATACCCAAATACTACGTGAAAAAATAATAAAGCGCATCTGAGTAATAAGGCTAGGAGCGAGCTGGGCCACCGCAAAACGGACTAACTTGAACCCTTTTGACGATGTTTGAAAGCGTATGACTTATGATACTATTGCACCCATTTTACGGTGCTATATATTCCGAAATGAGAAGTCATCAAAATGTATCGATGTGTAAACCTTGACATTTGACCCCACACGCGCTCATGTAATAGATAGGCCATGATAGAGCGGGAGCACCGTAGAACCCCAATTATCCGAACTACTTATTGATGGTGTTTGAAACCTTGTAGTTTAGGGTTCTACTGTTTGTCACCCACCTAGTTTGTCAATTGACCTTTGACCCGGCACGTACAGAGTACATGTATTTAAAATTTGTTGTTGACATTTGACTCCACACGCGCACATACTGTTGGCCTTGAAATTCGTAAAAGATGAGTCCTCACATCAACAACCTAATTAATTCAAGTTAACCCATTACGCGTCATCACAATTTGGACTTGTGTTAACCCATTACCCACCAACACTAACATAGTTTTTGAATCCAAACCTAACGCATGCGTAGACTGAATTTTAGTACACAACGCATGCGCAGACTGCAACACAGGGGACGCCCTCTAACTTTTGACACCGTATTGTACTTAAATTTTTGGTACACTGCCGTGTCAAAAGTGTGGACCTCCCTAACCAAAAAAGTGTCCGATCACTTTTTGAAGCGTAGTGTGCTTATTTTATGTGTACGTGCAAACCTTGGCCTTTAACCCCAACTTTGCTTACCTTAATTGCGTCATCTTAAACGAAAATATGACTCGGCTGCTAACTTTTGTCGGGGCACTGTACCAAGCGCTGGACACTGGTTAAGATCTTAAAACTAACTTCGGACTATAGGCCCAGATTTCTGACCGCTACTATGCTACCGAAAATCGGGAGGTCGGTAACGATAAATTTTTTCGGGGGGCACTTTACCAAGCGCTGAACCTGGTTAATATTTCAAAACTAACTTCGCACTCCAGAGTCCAAATTTCTAACTGCTACTGTACTACCGAAAATCAGGTGTCGACTGTGCTGCATGATAAATTGTTTAGCAAAAACTTACGGTTTAAGTTTGTTTATTTAAGATTTTTTAGCTGACTATTTAGGATGATGTAATTTCATGATATGTTTTCATCATAGTCGGGAGGGGGGATTTTTATTTAAAGCCAAGTCACAACTTGTTAGTTCCAGGAATTGAAAATAAATTTTGCATTAATGTGGTCATAAATCATTAATATAGCTGTGTTTATTTAAAATTTTACTTACTCATATTCGGGGAATTTTTTAATTTATTTATATAAGGCATCTTTTAATTTTAAAAATGTTTATTCAAGATTTTAATGAATCATCAATTCTTTTATTAGGTTTCAAATGCGAAATAATTTTCTTGGAATTTTAAGTTATTTGCGTTGTAAAAAATTCGGAGTCAGCATTTTTTGTGATTCCCCTCCAGAATTTTTCGAGCGGTCAAAATCGTATAAATTGAGGTTCGCGTGTCCCCTCAAATCACTTCTTCAGCAATCTTCAAGCAGTTAATATTGCTATTGTTGCAATAATTTGTTTTAAGATTTTTTTAAAATTAAAATACAACAATGGCTTCATTAAACGACGTGACAACTAGAATAGTGGAAAAAGTACGAAATGCGCTATCATTATTGGAAATGGCTACTCGGGATGCAGATGAACTGGAAAAATAGATGAATGGACATACGAATACCAACATACGACTAATCGACAAGGCTATACGTGGAGCGGAAAATTTGGGATAACGAAAACACTTCGAGTCATGTGCGGGCAAAATGAAAGGGTTTCGTATCAGAATGAAGGCGCTACAAAAACATAGTAAGTTTTTTTTTTTTTCAAATATGAATTTTATAATTTTTTAATGATTTTTTTATAATTTTGACATGTTGATTGTTTCAGGTGCTGGTATGAATCGAAACCAACGGAAAAATTCGGACCGAATCCAATGGGCAGACGTTGAATCAGCATTTGCGAGCCGGATACGAATGGGAGTGACTACTAGCATAACGCACATAGAACCAAAGGACTTTTTAGAAGATGCCAGGTCAATGTCCACCCGACGAATAAAAAATATAGTAAAACAATATCTAACGATAAAAGTCAATACAACGTTTTGCGGGTTATTTTTTAAAACTGATGATGACGAGGATAAATACGACATGAAACGCTTCAATACGCCGAATATCATAATAGATCGTGGAACAGACTTAAAACAATGCTTCGTGGAACACGTACAGGAACCAATTCTAAGAAAACTGAGCGAGCTTGCCGAGTCGGGAAGCGAGTGGGTATTGTCCTCCATAATTAACTAAACATCAACAAGTATACGCCATTCCGTGGACATTTTGAAACCGTACCTGCTGCGCTAACGAGAGAGAAGAAAGAACACCGCATAAACCTTTTAATGATCCAGAACGAGTATTATGAGGATGAAGATAACGAACAGGACAACAACAACGACCAAGATCTACGCTACCATTTCTGTTGGATTAAGGAACTATCAAATCGTAATGGAAAAAAATACATTTGTGATCGATGCCTGAATTACTTTCGTACAGAAGACAAACTGATCAAACATACGGAAGACTGCGTGAACCCGAAAAACTGTCGAGTGATAATGCCAGAAAGGAAAAGCAAATACATATCGCTCAAGAACTACAGCAACAAAAACCGTGTTCCATTTATAATTTACGCCGACTTGGAATCGTTCCTACAACCTGTGACGGATGAGGGAAATCAGAAAAATTGAACAACGTATCAACAACATCGTGCATACAGTACCGGTTACTACTTTCCCTGCTCCTACAACAATCAACTAAGTTACTATCGATCATACCGCGGACCAAATTGCGAAAAATGGTTCGCAGAAGAACTGGCAACGTTACGTGAAAACATCTTAGAACCAATATTTGAAAACATTATACTAATGAACGAGCTAACACCAAAAGAGCAACAACAACAAACAACGAAGTACCGGGTGCCACATTTACGAGAAACCATTCAAACCTGAGAATATTGTTGTTCGTCACAATAACCACTTCACCGGCGAGTACAATGGACCTGCGCACAAGGGATGCAACTTGAATTATCAGGATTTCCATATGATTCCTGTTGTATTCCGCAATTTGAGTGGTTATGATGCACATTTCGTGATCAAGGATATAGCAACAGCATTCGAGGGACGTGGCGACTTACTACCAATCAACAAGGAACGGTGCATAGCATTTACTAAACATGTTGCCGGCAGCGAAATTACATTCAGATTCATCGACTCTTTTCGATTTATGGCATCAAGTTTGGATAAATTATCTTCATACCTCAACGAGCTGACATAGTTAAATCGCAATTTCCGAATACAGATTACAAATTACTTACGCGCAAAAGTGTTTTTACGTATGACTACATATCAGGCTGGGATAAGTTAGAAGAAATATGTTTACCATCACGGGAGAAATTCCACAATCGACTCAACGACAACGATATCACCGTGGACGACTACACACACGCGCAAAAAGTTTGGGATACATTCAACATAGAAACACTTGGAGAATACTCGGATTTGTACATAAAAACGGACATACTACTACTCGCGGATGTTTTTGAGAATTTTCGGGATACGTGCATGCGAACAGACGGATTGAATCCAGCTCATTACTAGACGACGCCGCGACTTATGTGGGGTGCCGCCTTAAAATATACAAAAGTGGAATTGGAACTGTCATCTGACGTGGATCAATTATTATTCATTGAACGTGGTGTTCGAGGTGGACTGAGCCAGTGTAGTAAGCGATACGTGACAGCAAACAACAAATATATGAACACGTACGATCCGGATGAGGAATCAAAATACCTGATCTACTATGATGTGAAGAACTGTTACTGGCAAGGTTATATAGCAAACAGAAATACGTGATACACTATCAAAACCTGAGACAATGTTTACAACACGGGATGAAATTACTGAAAATTCATAGAGTGCTACAATTCGATCAAACACCTCGGCAACGATTTAAGCACGGCTGTAAGACAAATGGCGGGAAACGAATTCGAGAAGAATCTCTACAAACTACTAAACAACGCGGTCTTCGGGAAAACGATGGAAAATGTGCGGGAAAACTCGATTGTGAAATTGTTAATGAAATGGTATGGACGATATGGTGCGGAAGTTAAAATAGCAAAACCGAATTTCCACAGCCGCACCATATTTGACAAGAATCTCATCGCGGTCGAACTACGAAAAACAGAAGCGATTATGAACAAACCAATATACGTCGGGCAAGCAATTCTGGATATTTCGAAAACGTGTGTCTACAACTTTCATTATAACTACATACAGCCAACGTTCGGGAACAACAAATTACTCTACACGGATACCGATTCACTGATATACGAGATAAAGTGCCTAGATGTTTACGAGATAATGAAACGTGATATTAAATACTTTGATACGTCGAATTACAGCGCAAATAATCAATACAACATGTCTAGACTAAATATGAAATTACCCGGGTTACTTAAGGACGAGCTAAACGGACGAATTTTTACAAAGTTTGTAGGCTTAAGATCGAAAATGTATAGTTGTCAATTTTGTTTATTTTTCAAATTTTGTACCTTACCTTTCTCCAACAAATTTTGGCGTCCCAACTCCGGACCGATTAAAAGAAATTTCAATTGGCACAATTGTTATTTGATTTGACTGTTATTTCATTTAATTGTTGAATTTTGAAACTAATATTTAATTTCAAATTTTAGGTAAGCCAACTGTTGCCAGTTCCAAACGTCATTTGTGTCATTTCTTTTGAAACTTTTCGTTGGATATTTGATTTTTTTGTTTTGTTTGTAGGCGTAAACCGTAAGTTTATTTAACTTAGTTTGTTTACTTTAGTAAGTTTACCTATTCGTATCTGTTTTTTTAAGTAACCTAACTACTATTATTTACTTTTATTTTCCTTTTACGTCAAAGAAAATTTAATTATCAAGTTGAATCATGCACCTACTTGGATCAGTAATGTATCATGCGCTTATCCATCTACCTCACAGCAGTCACCTACCAATAATTCTATCAATCGGTCTGTCCGTTTTGTAAGTGCACTAAATTGCTTTAACTGCAGCAAAACAGGTCACCATTTTCGTTATTGTACTAAGCCGCAAAACCGATATTGTTATCGTTGTGGTACTCCTAACGTTACGGTTGGGAATTGTACGAAATGCAACCCGTATTTAAACATCTTTAAACACCGATTAGGGCATCGCTGAGCTCTGTTTATATGTAACTACTGAGCCAGATAATAAATTGTGTTTTCGAATTTTAAGTAATTTTTTTAATTTTTCAAATTTTGTACCTTACCTTTCTCTAACACTATATACATTCATTTCACATCAAAACTGAATTTATACATAATGTAAAAAATAACCTCAAAATATTGTATACCATATAATTTAATTTTTTTCGCATACTCTCGGTAAATATGTAATAATTTGTGATTAACTATTTCTAAAACAGCTCGATCGTGAATATGAAATAGTTTTTAACAATATTTTTAACTGTTTTAAAGAGCATTACCGCATAAGGGTATACGAAAAGTGCCTTATCTTCATATATGACCCATTTTGATAAAAAATGACTACTTTGGACTAGAAACGGTAATATACCAAAAATCAGGTCGATTACTTGCACTGGTGGTAAAATACCGGGAGGAAAAGTTTTTTCGACTTTCCTTGTTAATTCACACAGAAATGGTGGGATTGTTGTCCGGCTGGGGTATATGAAAGTATATTACAGACTTGTAAATATATGCTTCTTTTGAGATTTTTCCCTCCTTCTAAGCTTAAGAAATATGATCTTGAAATCTTAGAATTGAAAATATAGGGTCTTACAGTTAGAGAAACATTTTGAAACTATTTTTTTTGAAAAGCACATAGTTTTTTACCCCCTTTAGATACCTACTTTAGAAAACCAAATTTCTAAGCTATACGAAAAAAAAATCATGAATGAGTAATTTTGTCACTTCTCAAGATCGAACGAGTTATATCTTGTAGACAGATAAGGTATTTTGTACATAGATAACTGGGAGTAAAGTTATTGTGGGTGTCCGTTACAAAAAAGGCTTTAGTAGTATAATTTATTCATAGTTTCTTTTAATAATATAAGAGACTGAATTATTTTATAATATTGTGTGCAGATTCCACATCATCTTCTTCTAGTTCTTTTTTATTAAAAGCAATTTTCTTATACCAATGTAGAGACTGTGAAGTGTGGTTTCCTAAGACAACAATTCAAAATTCATACCTAATTAATAATGAAGCAAAGTGGATTTATTACATTCGCAGAAATCTAGTGCAAACATTTTAACTACTATATTTTCTGTAGCACAAAAAATAAATAATAAATGTAAAGAATTCTTCTTAGGATGCAAAGAAAAATCAGTAGTAACCATAGTAACAGTAGAAACGAGAATTCCGATCCATTATCCAACTTACTTTGATCTAGACCGATATATATATATATATATATATATATATATATATATATATATATATATATATATATATATATATATATATATATATATATATATATATATATATAGCCATGTAATGGTCACATCCGCCCTAATACTTAATCAATACATATTATATTTTTATACATTTAATCAATATTTTTTTAATATTAAGAATATACAATGTATGTAGAAAATAAGTAATAATTCAGTCTATAAAATTGCATCAACAGAAGTTCATAAGAAATTCATATAATTATTTAATATTTCATGTAACTAAATATAATTAACATCTGCAGCCGTTTAAAAGCTTAATCATCAAAACTGCTAAATAATTAAACACAATGTATTAAAACAATAGAATTACGATGACATCATTTTAAAGTTACATCTTTTTGAATTTATCTCATTTTTTCCTATTCAGCAATCCCTTTGTCTAACTTATGTATAAATAATGTAACTTGTAGTTAGAAGTAGTTAGAAGTGTAGTTCTAACTGTAGTTAGAAGTAAATAACACTGGAGTACTCCAGTGCTATATCTTTGTAAACAAAAATTGTAATTTTAAAACTTAAATAAATTTTTTAAAAACTAATTTTAATTGTTACGAAACGTAACTGGCGCAGTCGGTAGGATTGTTGTAAGCATTGTTACCGCTATCAGTGTTATCGTGAGTTGTGGAATTGACGGTTTCTCAAGGAAACAATTCAATCTTAACGGCATATTAAGAGTTGTGGTACACTCTGGTCAGCAGTGTGTGGATTTCATCCTTCAATCAAGAAAGAATCTACGAGGAATGGAAATTTACTGGAACATTCTGTAAGTAGAGAAAATTGCATCTTTTTCGCTGCTTGTTATTTTTGTTTCTGCTTTTTCCTTTCGTATGTCTTTCATTGTGAAATCAAAATTGTTCAAATTATCACACAGACCATATCCTAGATCAAAAATCCCTCAACTAGACGGAGCAGAAAACGCAATAGTTGAGTCAAACGTGAGCATGTCGGAGGATACGATGGGCAACGTTAACTTAGCTTTAGTTAGTGATAGTAATATTGAAACAGTTCAATCCAATAATTTAAATACAAATATAGATAATTCAAATCGTTTAGAAAGTTTAGAATTTAATAATTATTATAACAATATAAAAATGCAAGTCAACGAAAATGCCAGTCAGTGGCTTCTCAGAAGTGCTCGAAGCATTTAAAATGCTAGATCCAATTAAATTCCTGCCTGAATTTAATGGAAATCCTAGAACATTGCATGATTTTATTGAAAATGTGGATGAAATTATAGCATGTGTAAGTGTCGATTGGACACAAAGATACGGTAAACTATAGATACGGGCTATCCGTAATAAAATTGTAAGAGAATCAAATGAAATTTTAAATATGTATGGTACTTCCACAGATTGGCAATCAATTAAATCAAATTTAATTTCACATTGTGCCGACAAACGAAACGAAACAAATTTAATTAGGGAACTTTACAGCTTAAAACAAAACCAAAATCAGAAAATGTCCGTGCACGAAACCCAAACATAATTCAGAACGCATTTGAATACGCTATTAAGGAGCAAAATTTCCATTACCATCAAAAATCATCAACAAATTACAGTAAAACCTCCAATATCCGCACCTGTACTGCTTAGATCACACAATTTTCATAATTCCATACAATATCAAAAACATTTTATTACACATACACCATTTATTGCACAAAATATTATACAACAAACACGACCATTTTACATTCAAAATAATATACAACAAACATGACAATTTAACACACAAAACAATACAAAACAATTACTGCGACCAACACCTATGGCCATAGGCAGTAATAGGTTAAGCATTACACAATAGCAACAATCACGCCCTAATTTTCAACCACAGCAACCAATTAGACGTAATTTTTTCCAACCCCAAAGTAGACCAACTTTTGCTTCAAACGAACTTTTTAATACAGAAATATCGGGATTTAGTTCACTAGATGAATATGTAGTCGAGAAATTATGACGAAAACAGTTATTTGGTAGACGAATACGAACAGACAGACCAAAATAATCAAAATGAGATTGATGATCAAAATTTTCAGTTGATCTCGAACAACAATTTGGGTACATAGCTTTAAATCTTCACGAATCTACTTTACCTTATATTCACATTATTGACCAAAATTACTGTACCCCCTTAAAATTTTTAATTGATACTGGTTCTTTCCTTAATTATGAATTAGTTCATCCAGGCCTTAGAACCGAAATTAAACCTACCACAATTAAATCACTTTTAGGATCATATAATGTTACAAAAAAGGCAAAATTACCCATTTTTAGTGAATTCAATCAAACTGGTACAATAGATTTTCTTCTTTTACGATTTCACGGTTATTTTGACGGACTTATTGGACTTGACATACTTAACCAACTTCAAGCTCAAATTGAAATTCCCGGTAAACGATTAATAACACCATTTTCTACAAACAGATTGCTGTTCAAACCCAACATCACAAGTGGCTTACACATAAGTGAACCAAATTGCAAACAATTAGTCAAAATTCCAACAGACGTACAATCAGGTGACGTATTAGTACATGACATTAAAATTCAAAATAAATTTTCGATTCCTTCTGGCGTATACAGTGTTAAAGATTGGCATATACTCGCACCTGTTTTAAATCACATAACTAGTGCACAAAAATTTTTAATCGAACAGCCACTCAATTAGAAATTTTAAATCATGAAATTATTGACTGTAACTTTAATCAATTTCAAACTGTTGACGATACAAAATTACCCCCGATCGAATCCCTTATTAGGACCGAACACTTAAATAGCGAAGAAAGACAGGCTTTGTTTAAACTTTGTCGTAAATATGAAGATGTTTTCTATAAAGAGGGTCAGGATCATTCATTTACTAATAAAATAAAACATGAAATAAAAATCACTGATGATCTACCCGTTTATACCAAATGCTATCGGTATCCTTATATTCATAAAGATGAGGTTAAGAAGCAAATTGATAAGATGTTTCATCAAGGCATCATAAGACCTTGATAGTACGGAAATGGCGATTAGTGATGGATTATAGAAAACTTAATAAAAAAACTATAGAGAATAAATATACAATCCCAAACATCACAGATATATTAGACAAACTCGGTAAATGCATGTTTTTCACTACTCTAGATTTAGCATCTGGTTTCCATCAGATAGAAGTTCATCTTAGGGACATTGAGAAAAGTGCTTTTACTGTAGACCATGGACATTTCGAGCATGTTCGCATGCCCTTTGGATTAAAGAACGTCCCATCAACTTTTCAACGAGTTATGGATAACGTTCTAAAAGATCTACAGGGTACAACTTCTCTTGTCTACATGGATGACATAATTATCTTTTCCACTTCAATTCAAGAACATATTATTAATCTCGATAAAGTTTTGTAGCAGATTAAAAGACGCAAGTTTGAAAATTCAGTTAGATAAAAGCGAATTTCTAAAACGTGAAGTAGCTTCTTTGGGACACATAGTATCACGAACAGGTGTAAAACCTAATCCTGATAAAGTAGCTGGTATTAGGAAATTCCCTGTACCCGAAACACAAAAAGATATTAAATCTTTTCCAGGACTTCTTGGATATTACAGGAAATTTATTAAAGACTTCGCTAGGTTAACAAAACCAATGACTAAATGTTTGAAAAAAGATGAAACAGTTAAACATACACCCGAGTTCCTTAAATGTTTTGAAACATGTAAAGACCTCTTGACAAACGACACAATCCTTGCCTATCGTGACTTTAACAAAGAATTCCTGTTGACAACGGACGCAATCAATGTAGCAATCGGAGCAGTCCTTTTCCAAGGACTTATTGTTAAAGATAACCCAATATGTTACGCCTCTAGGACTTTAACGGGCTCAGAACAAAATTATTCGACCATTGAGAAAGAACTTTTGGCCATCGTATGGGCAAGCAAATATTTCAGGTCTTAAATTACTGACCATCAACCACTCAGATGGCTCATGTCACTTAAAGAACCAAACAGTAAATTAGTAAGATGGCGACTTAAACTTGAAGAATTTGACTACAAAATTATACACAAATCAGGTCGATAAAATACTAACGCCGACGCCCTCTCACGCATTAGAATTGATAGTAACCCCCATACTAACGACGATTCCACACAAAACACTTCTACACAAACAGTACATAGTGTATCAGAGGATGATACCTCCTTAATTCGAATCTCTGAAACCCCCTTAATAATTTCAAAAATCAATTAATCATATTAAAAGATGAAAAAATTCAAACTACTACTAAACGTAAATTCCAAATTCTTTTTAATACACGTCGACGTATTACAATTACTCTTTCTGCTGACGACAATGATATTTTAATTTCAATCATAAAAGAAAATGTGCCACCTAAGCTCCTTCTATCTATTTACTGTCCTGATGACGAACTATTTGTTAAAATTCAAAGAATATATTCTGATTATTTCTCTCAACGTAAACAATACAAAATTATTCGAGCAACTAAACTTTTAGAGGACATTTTAGAGGACGACCAACAAGACAAGTTAATAAAAAATTATCATGACTTTAGACATACAGGAATCAACGAAACTTTTAATCATATTAGACGCGAACATTATTTTCCAAATTTAAAATCAAAAATTTCTTATTATGTTAATAATTGTAAATTGTGTAATGAAAATAAATATGACAGACGACCACCAAAACAAAATTTTGAGTTAACAGGAACACTGAACAACCGCTCGAAATTGTACACATTGATATATTTTATTTGGACAAATTAATATATTTAACAATTGTAGATAAATTTTCACGTTTTAGACAAGCATACCCAATCGAAACAAGAAATACATCCAATATCCTTGAGGCTCTAGCACAATACATATCCCAATATGGTAGTCCTAAAACTATTGTAGTTGATTCGGGAAAAGGAATTGACTCAATACGTTTTCGACAAATTTGTGACACGTACAGTATTAACATACACATAACAGCTATTAGAAATTTTACATCAAATTCCCCTATCGAGCAATTCCATTCTTCTATACTTGAGAAATATCGTATCACCCACGCATCTGATAAAACCTCCTCAGCTGAATTAAAAATGTTACATATGTTCTTTGTATATAATAATTCAATTCATACCGCGATTAAATGTACACAATATGAACTATTTTTCGGACATAAATATGATATTAAATTAACTCCCGATCTAGCAGCAGTAAAACAAGAACGCGAAAAATTTCAACAAGAGTCTTATCAAAACGGAATTCGGCAAAAATAAAATAAAAGTAATCTTTTAAAATTAAATAGTAATCGTGAACCACCAATTGATTACAACGAAAATCAAACTACATATTTTCAAGAAAATAAACATAATTCCAAATTACACCCAAAATTTAAACAGATTAAAGTAAAAACTGTTAATAAGATAACTGTAACAGACGATAAAAATCGTAAAATTCCCAAACAAAAATTAAGACGACCTTCGTTACAGGGCAATATTGACAATAATGACAATGGTGACGACACAGAAAATCGAGATACGCGACCTAACGAACAATCTGGGACTAGTGGCTATAGAACTAGGACAAGCCAAACTTAACCAAGAATTTAGCAAATTTATACACATAATTAACCTTACAAATTATAGAGAAAATATAGACAAAATTGGCAGTTCATTAAAATATTTAAACGAAGACGATCAACTGTTAACTAACACGACTATCAAAAACATAATTAAGCTAAAATTTAAAGAACTTAGAACAATTTTCAAACAAATTTACCCAACACGCACAAAACGGGCCCTTGTTAGTGCCTTGGGATCAATCATCAAAACTATAACCGGCAACATGGATGAAGAAGACGCGTTAGCGATAAATAAAGAAATAAATGATTTAAAAATCAATCAACACAATTTAATTTCGGCAAATAAACAAATCAAAATCAATGAAATTATGATTGAACATTTTAATAACCGTTTCATCCATCAAACCATATAAACATTCAGCAAGATGCCATAAATAAAATTCTCTCTACAATGAAAACAGAAGTATCTGGTAGTTTAACAAATCGTGGACAAAACTTTCTAAATTCAATACAACACGCTTATCATATAATTTATAATATCGACCTGTTGCATTCACATTTGGTTCAACTAGCTCAAGCTCTAAATTTGGCAGAACTCAGTGTACTTCCTACTTTAATATTAACTCCTGACGAATTGGACCATGCCTATAAAATCTTAAAATCCCAACGCTTACCTATTAATTCCTTATATCAAGTATATAAATTATTAACTTTCCAAGCTTATTACAATGATACCAGTATTATACTCAACATTCGCATCCCTATTTTCGAAAACCATACCTATAAATTGAATCTTCTGGAACCATTACCCACTAAAAACAAATCTATAGTAATTCCCTATCCTTATATCCTAAGTAGTACAGTGCAATTAGACCCAAACCTCAACATCCAAAGTAACAGTTTCACTTCAACTCCAAATTGTTCTATACAGTCCACATATTGTTTAGTAAAAAGTTTGGGTGCAGTTATTCAAAAAAACGGCCTAACCTCAACATCCAAAGTAACAGTTTCACTCCAACTCCAAATTGTTCTATACAGTCCACATATTGTTTGGCAAAAAGTTACACAATTTTGAGCGTCGGGTTTTGGAGGGAAGAGAGTAGAAGTAGATAAATTAACGGTTTTCGTCAATTTTTTTTAATACTTCGGAAACTATGCAGTTTAACGTGAAAAGTACCTATACAAAAATAATCTACATTAAATTGCGAAAAAAATAGTCCTATGCATAATCTTGCTGAAGTGTTACCCTCCGTAACTCTGGAACTGTTCACTTTAGCAAGATTATGCAGAGGACCATTTTTGTTCGCAATTTAATGTAGATTATTTTTGTACATGACACTTTTTACGCTAAACCCCATAGTTTCCGAAAAATTAAAAAAAAACCGTTAATTTACCTACTTCTACCCCCCTCCCCCAAAAGCCGACTCTCAAAATGGTGTAACTTCTTGCCAAACAATATGTGGACTGTATAGAACAATTTGGAGTTGGAGTGAAACTGTTACTTTGGATGTTGAGGTTAGGCCGTTTTTTTGAATAACTGCACCGTACTAAAGCGGAAAATATGTAAGGTACTTTTCACAGAAAGAATGTTCACGGCTAAATAAAATCTGCACATGCGACAAAGAAGACCTAATCAAGTTACCTACGTCAGATCATTGCTCTATCTATGAAATTCGTGGACAAATGGGAAGTTGCATCTACGAGGAATTCGGCGAACAAACAATAGTGAAACGTCTAACACCACAGCACGTTATATTGAAAAACGTTAAAAATCAATCGATTTCAACCACTTGCGGTATTAACCAACGGTTCGTTACAGGTACAGTACTCATCTATTTTCACTAATGCGAAATTGTTATAAACAACGTCTTGTACAAAAACTAGGAACTCAATAAAACACAACAACTTCACATATTACCTCTACACGAACTCCAAATTAAGGAACAAAAATTGTTACCCAAAATCAACCTGCAAAAACTCAACTCCTACCACATCGAAATCAGAGAAGAAATAGAAGAATTCAAATCCAAAGCAACCCTACACATATCCGGAGTGTATATAGCATTCGGTATCGCAATAGCAACATTTATTATATTCATTGTAATCAAAGATATTAGAACCAAATGGAAATCGAAAAATGCATCACCTACAGCTCAACCAACATAAGCTCGCCGGTCAAGGTTGAATGCGCAATAGACAAACACCACGTGTTTTAGAACGTATTCTGTTTTCAAAGTAAAAACGTTGGTATAGAGCCTTACAAAAATAAAATATAACGTGTACCCATATATGTAGGTACTTATACATTAAAGGGGAAATGGCTTATAGAAATTCGTTTTGAGGTCGCTAGAAGCTGAAAATGACATTTACAAAAATTTATATATATATATATATATATATATATATATATATATATATATATATATATATATATATATATATATAATATTTCATATCATATTTTAATAGAATATCTAATTTCCATTTTTTCGTAGATAGGAACCCGTATTGGTAGTTTTGAGATTATTTTAATTTCCGACCTATTTTGAGATCCCAAAGCTTTGAAAAAAATTTCTAAGCTCGTGCTAATTTGTTTCCAAGTTTCAATAATATTAAAGCAAAATTTAGCTAAGATCTCCTAGTCGTTTATTTTTGGTATTTTTTGGATCCCACTAATCAGTTTTATAACAATTTCTGATCTCCAAGACTGAATTTTTTTACCTTTCTACAACAATTGACGCTAAGACTAAACGCTAACTGCCAGTGCGGGTGTTTTAGTAATAAATTAATTAGAGTTCTTTATAGGTGAATAAGTAAGCAGTTTGCGTACATATAAGCGGGGCCGGCGGGAGGGTAGGTTAAAAGGTAGTGCAGGTGGGGCCGTTGCCCGGTTCTAAAAGTAATCGTAAATTCGTCTATTTTCTACTGGCATGGTGTTTTCTAGCTTGCTATATGAGTAACAACCAACGATAGTTTGAACCAGATCCTATACGTGGTTTTCTGCCAATTGTCGGAATAAAACTTTTTGCTGAAAAATGCGACTATGATACATGATTGAAAGTCAAATTTCGGGAAGACGGCTAGCCGTCTATTTTCTGCTAGCATGGCGTTTTCTAGCTTACTATATGAGTAACAATCAGATACTTTGAACCAGATCCAGACTATTTTTTTTGAAAAGCTCATCAAAACAAAATTTCCAGGCTATACGAAAAAAATCATGAATGACTAATTTTGTCACTTCTAAAGATCAAACGAGTTATTTACTGTAGACAGATAAGGTATATTGTACATAGATAATTGAGAGTAAGGGTGTTGTGGGTGATGGCTATTGCTTTAAATCAAATTTCCGTTACAAAAGAAGGCTTGAGTAGTTTAATTCATTCATAGTTACTTTTACTAATGTAAGATACTTTGAATTATTTTATAATATTATCTGCAGATTTGCTACCAATAAAACATAATAATAAACCTACAGCGTCTTCTAGTTCCTTTTATTAAAAGCTATTTTTCAAATATTTTCTCAATGTAGAGTCTGTGAAGTTCAGTTTTCTAAGACAACTCAAGAATCGTTCCTAATTAACAATCAAGCAAAAGGGAATTTATTATGTATTCAAAAGCGGAAGCACTTCCATTCCTGCTAAGAATCTTAGTGAGAAGGCTAATAAGTAGAAAATCTTTTGATGTTAACCTGGTACCAGCAATGTTGTGAGATTCTTAGTAAACATTTATAGATTTTAAATCATTCTTGTTATGAGAATATTCTCGTCTCGATCATTCTATTGTTCCAAGATTCTTACAGATTCTGTTGTATAAAGGAATAAAAATATAATTCTAAAAATATAAGTTTATATTCACAGCCTTTATAATTATCTGTATATTGTTAAAATCTTTAGAATAACATATCATTCAGTATGCATGTGAAGCTGGAGCAACTAGTTTGGAAATGTATAAGTATAAATGTATATATATATATATATATATATATATATATATATATATATATATATATATATATATATATATATACCTGCTGTGATTCGTTTTCTCTGTGCTAAAGGCTTAAAAGCAATTGACATTCATCGTCAAATCAGTGAAGTTTATAGTGAAAACATTATGAGTGAAGGAATGGTGCGCGAATGGGTTAGGGCCTCCAAAGATGAGGAACGAAGTGGACGACCTTCAGTCATTACCGATGATCTCATTCAAAAAGTGGACTGTAAAGTGAAAGAGAACAGACGGTTCACAATTTCGTACTTAGCTGAAAAATTTCCTGCTGTCTCAAGAAGTGTTCTCAACGAAATTGTGTCCGAACGTTTGTCACAACGTGCAGCAGTGGTTGTCCAGTCTGGCGGCAAGCTTCTTTGACGAAAGCTGGTCCCAAGATACGACAACTGCCTTAATAATAATGGAAATTATGTAGAGAAGTAGAGGAAAGAATGCTCTTTCAGATAAATAAAGTTTTGTTTGAAAAATTTACTTGTTCATTTTTTTATATCAAAACGGTACCTACTTCAAAAACATGCCTCGTATATATATATATATATATATATATATATATATATATATATATATATATATATATATATATATATAGGGTAGCCCAGAATTATGTACCGTAATTGCTAGAGCTGATAGTATGTTCCAAAATAATGGTACCTTTTCATCTACACTTTTTTTCAAAACTCAATAATAAGGGAGATAAAGCAGAGAGGTAAAATGTAGACGGGTGGAACGAAACTGACTTCTTTTTTTTGAATATTTTAGGCGCTTTTGATTACTGAATTCACATTTTAGGGGTGCGTATGAACATTAGGATAATTAAATTTATGGTATCAATAATTCCATCACTTACGATTAGGGGATAATTTGGAAATAGATATTTCTACTTTAAATTACTCGAAAACGGTATTACTTATCGAAATGTAACAAGTATACATTTTTTGCGTGAAATTGTCTGAGAAATGATATTGTCAAGAATTTTGTTTAAATAATTGCAAATTAAAAAAGACAAGACATGATAACTCACACCTGCCACCCAAAACCACCCCTTAGTCATAGGTGGTGGAATAAGTGTTAACATAAATTTAATCCTCCGAACGCAAAATACGTTTCCCTACAATATCAATCCGTTATTCAAAAGCGTTTGGAAAATATTTAGGAAAAAATGGCCCACATACATAATTCTGGCCCACCATATATATATATATATATACGTATATATACTGGATGTCCCGGCGCCGGATTTATATATACGATTTTTACATGTTAATTTTTAATATTGGATTCCCATAAGGAAAAAGTTATGTAACAAGGGTGCTTTGGATAAACATATTCCTATTTTCGGTAATTTTCTTTCATAAAATAATTTTTTTCTACCAAATTATCTGCACTATTTCTTCAATCCATAACTGAACCCAAAGAAATTCGGTCTAACTTAACGGCACCTAAGGAAACTTGGCTAAATTAAGAACTCAAAATTTCCCTAATGGATGGCGCAGCCACCTTTGAACACTGTAAATTCCAAGTTTCCCTGAGAGATGGCGCCCAAAATCTGGATACTAGCGAACCCTGTGCGTAAATTTGAAAAATTGCAAATAAATGGCGCAGCCACCTTTGATAGTTACACTAACTATTAAAAGATGGCGTTGCTAGTCTGAACCACCGCGATCTTTGTACCTTAATTCATAATTTTATCATATGATTGTATATTTTTACGTAAAAACAGGTTTATGCAGGTTTTCCTCTGAAAAAAACATTTTTTTTTTATTTTAATAAATTTACTTAAAAGAAAAGGAAATATTTTACAATAAATATTTAATTGTTATTACAATAATATTTGTATATGGATATAACATTTTCCATGGCGCAAGTTGCTCTGGAATGATGGCCGCATCGAGGACTGGTGTATGTTGATGTTATGATTTCGAACTTGGGACAAATTGTTACTTCTTCAAAGTTCATGATGGGCGTTGATGGCAGTAGTCGTTGCAAATACCGCACTTTTTCTTTACCTTTCATATAGATGATCATTCTTCCGTGTAGATTGTTTATTAAAATGTATTGTAGTTCCTCGTATTCAATATGTCCATCCATCCAGGAGAACCCCTGATGATTTTTCCGAAACCAACGAGCTGTGCGCTGATCTTTTTTACTTAATCCGGAAAACGGTATTGATGGCTATAATTTATATAGTATTGTAGTACATAATCTTTGCTATAATTTTCTATGGAAGAAACGAATTTCAACAGAGCCAATTCCTTTATGTAGAATTTCCTATTTGTTGCATTTGGAAATTTTTGGAAGTCAAAAATTGCTACGTCGGTCGTCATTGTGTGATACCTAGAGCGAAACTGGTTGATTTATAATCGTATTGCGCCGTTTTATACATATTTTGTAACAATATTCGTCAACGGATTATATTGAACCACACGACCATGTAATAGAAGACCGAATGCTGATGTATTCTCTGGCACCTCTTTCAACATTTTAAAGTCAATTCGAATATCCACCTGTCCAATACACAGTTGTGTAATTATTTATATGTCAGTCTTTTTATTTTTAATTTTTTCTTTTGCTTATTTATTTATTTGACATAAACTATGTTGCAAACTTCCCTCAGTACTTACACAGTACTTCCCTCCATTTTTGCAGATATCTTCAGATATCTGTTTTTGTCGGATAGTAAAACGTCGTAAAACTGATATTTAAAAAGATTGATAATATTTTTACGTTTTATGGCAGCCCTCCAGTTCTATTCGTAAGCCCCCCAGTACAAAAAATTTTATATGGCGTCTCTGTTAGGGACCTTTTCTTCCCATCTCTGCTAATTACATAGCCAGGGAATATTATTTAGGCCTGTTAGAAAAAAAAATTCATTAAAGTAGTAGGTTTTGGACAGTTCTGGGCCCTCCTTCCCTCCTCACAATATTTTGAGCGACCACGGGAGGAGTTAGATCGATCGGGGCGGTTCTAGAAGCCTCCGATGGGTGGAGTAATGTGAGCGATAATTTCCCTAATAGATGGCGCAGCCACCTTCGAGCCTTGTAAATTCCAAGTTTTGCTAATAGATGGCGCTCAACACTAGAACCCTGCGTAAATTTTAAAAATTGTCTATAGATGGCACTGGAAATCCTTTGATAATTATGCTTTTCACTACTAGATGGTGCTACTAGTCTGAACACTAGCAAACTCTGCACCTAGATTCAGAATTCCACCTCAAGCATGTTTAAATTTGTCTGCGCTTAACGCCCGACTTCATTAGAATATAATTTGTTAGCATCTAACATAATTATATATACTAGCAGGTTTGAAATGTGTATGATAAAAATACTATTTACGCGACGCGGCCCATAAAAATAAATTATGCCAGGGAACTCAAAACGTGAATGTGAAGACGATAAGCAGCGCATTTAAAAGCCGCATAATTACTTACCGGGTGAAAAGTCCCGAGTACTTCCAGTCTATTGAGGAATTTTTAGATGAAATTAAAGAAAATGTGATTCAACTGCTGCATATGGAGCTGGCGAAGCATGCATCATTTAAAACTAATTTCGAATTATTTGGATTATATGCGAAATTCGACAAAGAAGATAATCTATTACTGGATGTAAAGTCGTTCAACACTAAAAATACCATTGTTTCGGAATCCACCAACATGGAGGGAATTTATTAAAGCATAGTGTCAACTGTAGTGCGCAAGAGCGAGGAATTCCAGGAGAGAGACAGCGGATGGTCGTTTTTGGAAGTCTGCTATCTGGAAATAAACGTAAATAAATATAATCCTCTCCGGGCTTCATCATATATTGAATTATCCGCATGGATCAAGAGAAAAAAGGCGGTCGTTAATGTACAGAATGAAGACCAGGCGTGTTTTGCATGTGCGATAACATCGGCATTACAACCCAGTCAATCATGGTAATCACCTGTATCGAGTTGCACCATACCCTCATTACAGTATTGAAGTTCGATGATATTGAGTTCCAAATGAAGATCAACGATATACAGTTATTCGAATCTTTGAACAACATCAGCGTCAATGTTTATGGAGTGGAAGAAAAGAGTATTGTTGGACTGCTGCACTACACAAAACAAAAGGAACATCCATGTAAACCTGTTGTATATTGAAAATGGCGAAACCAGTCACTACTGCTGGATAAAGAACTTGAGTCGGCTCGTTGGACGTCAACTTTTAAGGCACGATGGATCAACACGGTTATGTGATGGATGCCTACAATTTTTCAGAACGGAAGAATGGCTTCTCGAGCATTCGAAAGAAGATTGTAACAAAGTCCGTACTATTATACCAAGCCCCGGAGAAGACAGCATTTTGAAATTCAAAAATTATGCTAAGCAGCTGCGCGTCCCATTTACCATCTATGCGGACTTTGAATCAATATTGAAGCCATGCGACACATGCTCACCGAATCCCGATGGATCGTTCACAAACACCACGCATATCCATGAACCATTCAGCTTCGCATATTATATAAAATGCTCGTATGATGAATCTTTGAACAAATTTGACACATATCGCGGACCGAACTGCGCTAAAATTTTTATTGAAAAATTAGAAGATGAAGCCCAACGACTGCATAAAATCTTACAGAAAAACATACCGATGAAGCCATTAACACCAGCTCAAAAAGCACAGTTTACAAATGCAAGAACCTGTTTTATATGTGGAAATGTACTGCGAAACGATCGCGTGCGGGATCATGACCATCTGACGGGTGAATTTCGATGCGTCGCAAATAATGAGTGCAATCGTCTTTACAGACTGCCGAAATTCGTCCCAATCGTTTTTCATAATTTATCAGGGTATGATGCACACTTTATCTTCCGCGAATTTGGTGTTTCCAAGGAACGAATCGATGTCATACCGAACAACAAGGAACGTTATATGTCTTTCACGAAATATCTACCAGTTGACACCAATCAAGAAGTGGAAGATATTGATGATGATGGTGATGACGATGAACAATCTGGAAAATTTAAAATTAAAACAATCCAGTTACGTTTTATCGATTCGTTCCGATTTATGGCGAGCAGTTTAGACAAACTTGCTGATAATTTAAAGCCGGAGCAGTTCACCGAAGTCCGCCGAGCATTTCCAGAAGACCGCCTCTTCAATTTAATAAAACAGAAAGGAATATTCCCGTATGAATACGTTAACAGTGTTGAACGACTAGATGAACGCGCTCTACCACCAAAAGCGGCATTCTATAGCAGTCTAAAATCATCAAATATCAGCGATGACGAATACCAACGTGCGCAGCAAGTATGGAATGAGTTTAATATTCAAACTTTATAATGGAATGAGTTTAATATTCAAACAAATATTCCGATTTAAATCTAAAAACAGATGTGCTACTAGCCGACGTATTTGAAAATTTCCAGAACCTGTGTCTCAATACGTTCAAACTGGATCCGTGCCAATGCTACACCGCCCCGGGGCTGAGTTGGGACGCTATGCTTAAATATAAAAAAGTGGAGCTGGAGCTGTTAACAGATATTAACATGATACATTTCATAAAAAAGGTATGCGTGGTGGATTAACACAGTGTTCCGGTCGTTATAGTGAAGCTAATAATAAATACATGTCCAGCTATGACCCCACAAAGCCGTCGACCTACATCGAATATCTAGACGCCAATAATTTATACGGATGGGCCATGTTGCAACATTTGCCGATCACTAATTTCCAATGGGTTCCAGAACACGAACTGGATGACTTCAACATAGCAACGGTTCCTGATGACGCTGATGTTGGATACATTCTGGAAGTCGACCTCGAGCACCCGAAGGCACTACACGATTACTATCAAGATCTACCATTCTGTCCGGAGCAAATGAAGCCGCCATACATCACATCTAAAGACAGCAAGTTACTGGCAAATCTGTATGATAAAACAAAATATGTGATCCATTACCGCAGTTTAAAACAGTGTCTAAAATACGGACTTAAACTGAAAAAAATACATCGTGCGCTCCAGTTTAAACAATCTCCGTGGCTAAAAAAATACATTGATTTAAACACCGAGCTTCGTTCTAAGGCGACAAATGGCTTCGAAAAGGACTATTTCAAGCTAAAAAATAATAGTGTTTTCGGGAAAACAATGGAGAATGTCGACAAACGTGTTGATGTGCGGTTAATCACACACTGGGAGGAGAATATTTGTAAAGAGTTGGGTGCTAATAATTTAATAAGCTTTAATAAGCGAACTTTCACAGTTGTTCAATTATCAATGAAAATCTGGTCGCTATAAAAATGAACCGTTTGAAAGTGAAGTGTGATAAACCGATTTATGTAGGATTTAGCGTGCTCGAGTTATCCAAGACTTTAATGTACGATTTCCCCTATGGTTATATAAAACCAAAGTACAGTGACAAAGTGGATTTATTATACATGGATACCGATAGTTTTATGTACAAAATACAGACGGACGATTTTTAGGTCGACATTAAGTCTGATATTAGTGAGTACTTTGACACAAGTGACTATGCCGCAGATAACGTTTATGGACTGACTCGATTAAATAAAAAAAAAGTGCTCGGGAAATTTAAAGATGAGTGTTCTGGAACCATAATTAAACAGTTTATTGGTATTAAAGCTAAAACCTATTGTATAGTGAAAGACGGTGATGTGCCCCAATTAAAAAACTCAAAGGAGTTAAAAAGGTGTGGTGAAGAACGAAATGGACGTTAAAGACTATATTAATTGTGTTATGAGCAAAGACACAAGTGTAGTGTTATATAAACAGATGAGTGTATTTCTTAGTTTGAAACATCGGTTATACATTCACTTAGTCAATAAGGTCGCGCTCTCAAACGATGACGACAAACGGTTCATATTACCCAACAATAGACTCAAAACTCTCCCATGGGGACACTATAAAATAAAAGACTTTTATTTTTGTTAATATTGTATATATGATTTTGTGAATTTTGTGTATATTTTTTGTTAAGCTGTAAATATTTTGTTAATTTTGTTTAGTATTTATTTATTAAGTTTTTATTAAGTAATTAGTTTATAAGATTTAGCATAAAGAAAAAATAATAATGGCCATTATTAATTTAAAATTTATTTATTAAAAAATAAAAAACATACATTTTAAAAATTATTGAAATTACAAAAAAAATTACATGTTCAAAAATCAGAAATACGTTTTAAAAATTTTGAAATTACAAAAAAAATCAAAAATACATTTAAAAAATATCGAAATTACAAAAAATTACATGTTAAAAAAATCAAAAAAATACATTTTAAAAAATATTGAAATTACAAAAAATTACATGTTAAAAAATTTTTAAAAACATGTTAAGAGTGTTCAACGAAAAATCTCCAAAAACAACGTTTACTAGAAACAATTTTGAGGCTTTATTTTAATTTAAAAAATTAAAATAAAAACATAATTCGGTAGAAAAAAGACTGTAATTTTTCGGATGGTCATTGATTTTTAAAAGTTAAATCATTTTAATTACAAAAAATTGCTCTAAACATCACCATTTTTGAAATAGTAGAAACAAAACTGAGGCTTTAGTATTTACTTAAAAAATTTGATTCTTTTTTTAAAAATTGCGTAAATACCTTCTCTTTTTCGGATGGTCATTTAAAAACCATTTACATTAAAACTGACCTTAAAAAAAATTAAAAACCTTAAAAATTGCCAGAATCGGTTTGAATATTTCAAATTAAGTTTAGTTTTAACAGATGGCAGTGAGTTCGTTATAACATTTGTAATTTTTACTATAGGGACATATTTACAATTTTTATGAAAAAATGAATTTGTGTTCATTTTTGCTGGGATTCTCAACACAAATATAATTGATTAAAATATATATGTACATGGGTTAGTACACGTCCAAGGAATTTAAAATTATTATAATTATGTTTGACTTGATTACAAAAATCACAATTATTATTATCAGGTGATAGGGCAGTTGGAAATAACTGAAAGAATTTTGAAAAGATTTTTGTTCATTTGTGCTATAGATCACAAACCACAAAAGGTCTCTTATTTGAAATTTGGAAGGATCAAAATTTTTGGAAAAATAAAATGGAAGAAAAACTTATTGAATTTTATGACTCTAAATTATTACCCGAAATATTAGACCCACGACATACACAAAAACTTAAAATTTGTGACTAATTTTTATTTTTTATTTTTCTTGTAAGAAAAATTGTATTTTCATATAATAACACCCATTGTAAAATTTATTCAATTTTATTGTAAATACTATAATATTTTTTATAATACATATAATAATACTTTATAAAAGAAATGCGGCTCTTTAGACCCAACAGTTGACGTTGAAAACGTTTTGGAGTTATTAATTAAAGTTTAAAGTTAACATTTTGTGTGTAAATTTCTTTATTATTTCTCATTCTTTATTAAAATTATATAAGAAGGACACAATTAATGAAAATATTTTAGCAAAAGAGTCTTCAAAAATCTTTCAGGTCAAGATCAACACTCAGATCAAATTTCTAGTTTCTAGCACTAGCAGAAGTTCTCAAACAAAATAACCATTTATTTGGAAATATAAAATAATATTTGTTTTTTTAAAAAAAATCAACAAACCTTTTTTCATTCATTTGTGTTACTATAGTATTAAATGGTATTAATAATAATACATACACGGATACATACACAGGCTGGAAACAGATTTATCGAACATGGGGCAAGTATGGTGAGAAATTTTTCTCAGGATCAATGTGATCTCTGACACTTTTTGATCAATAATATTTCATTTTTAAATCGCGTTACCATGGATCTGCAATATTTTTGTGTTTGTCAGATTAAAAATCCAAATTTATTGCGAATTTATCTCTATCAAGAAAAAGAAGAAAGCTAGAATGACAAATTATGGTTCATTATGCTACCGAAAAAAAAATTCAGCTTGTCTCATGATGTTTGGCGGGCCATAGTTCTCGTGAAACACGTGAATTATTTAGTGTTTCACGAAAATAGACAAGTCCCCAGTACAAGTACTATAAAACACATTGTAGATCAATTTCGTATCACGAGTTGTGTAAATAGTGCTTGTTTAAGACCACAAAATGATCCAAGAAACATTAATGAAGATTTGGAGATGGATGTTTTAGCTGATTTTGATCTAAATCCAAATACAAGCATCAGAACAGTTGCTAAAGAGAAAAATATTAGCCATACTAATGTACATAGAATTTTGTAAAAAGCAAATTTACTCTGCATCCAAGTACAAACATTTGCATGAAGTTTTCCCTGAGGATTCGGATGTGAGAAACGAATTTCGCAAAATAATGATGAACAAATCAAATCTAGATCCTGATTTTTTGAAATTTTTGTATTTTACCAATGAATGTACACTTACTTTACAACAATATCCCAATTTCCAAAACTGCAGGTATTGGGCAACCGAAACCCCACATGTTTATGTAGATTATCACACGCAGTATCGACAACAGCTGAATGTATGGACAGGAATTTTGGAAGGCAATATTATAGGATCATCTTTTATGAATGGAGCACTTACGGGCGATAAATACCTTTAGTTAATAAACGGCATTGATCCAACAATCGAAGCTGTGGTAAATGGTGAAAACAATATAGTCTGGTTTAAATTCGATGGAGCACTTGGACATTATTATAGATCAGTGCGTGATTTTTTAAATCAGCATTTTTAAAATGCTTAAAGTGGACGTGGGAGCGCAATTAAGTGGCTCCACATTCTCTCGATTTACCGCTAAATAATTTATTTCTTTGAGATCACTTAAAAAGCAAAATTTACACATCAAGGTCCCACCCAAATACGCAGTCTCTGCAAGGTATTATTGTAAGAGCCTATTTTAATATTACTACCAACAAAAACACTAAATATTCGCAATGAATTTTACAATAAATTGGGATATTTTTTAGCGGTTAATGGAGAAAAATTTGAACATTTAATTTAATAAAAGTAATAAAAGTATTTATTTATAACAATTAGTTTGTTTACTTTTATTGTAATAAACGGCGTCATTGTCATTTTATTCTAATAAACGGCGTAATTTTAACACTAGTATATTACATTAATGATTCATACAAAATCTTCCATTTTATTTTGCCCTATGTTGAATAAATCTGTTTCCACTTTGTATATATTTGCACAAAATATATGCATTTTTATGATATTGCATAAAATGGATACAAATTATCAAATATTAATCAAAAATTGTTCTAAAGTTCTTTTAGGTCAAAACCTACACTTATATACTAAATTTTAAATTTCTATTACTAGTAGAAATACCCTAACAATACGATTACATTTGAAATTTGAAATAAGTCCCCATAAACGTTTTCAATGTTAAAAATATTTTTTTATGTAAAATCAAAATATTATTGTGTAATTTCTGTTGTTCTTACGGTTTTTAAGAATCCTACCACACATTTATATGAAAGTTAACAATAAAAATACCTAATAAAAAAAGATGAACATATTACTAACTACTAAATTATATTAAACTACCCTTATTTGAAGTGTTGTTGTTAGGTTTCTTTTTGACAGATAATGGGGATATATAAAATAATAAAAAAAGAGGTAAAATACATTTTAAATTGTAAACATATATTTCGACTCTTGTTAGCACATTTGTTTCTTAACTAAATGGTTAAATATTAACAATTTTCAAAATTTTACCTCCGCCTGCTCGCCCCAAAACAAGTTGCCCGGAAACAAATACGCTCGTATAGCCTTAAATGTTAAAATTAATTTGTAAAATTTTGTATATATTTAAGTAATCTTGTAAGTTTGTCGACGGCCAGGCTCCCGCATCCGGACCACTTTCCCAGCCCAGTAGTGCTGATTGATTGGTTTCGCATTTTTCAGTGTTCTGCAAGATCCACTTCAACAATTCACCGTCTTCTTCTACGCACTTTGGATTGAAATACAATCGAGGAATACCATATTCTTCCACAAGTTTCAATATATGATCCAGCAGGTCCGGACGAGCATATGTTATCGTTTTTCGCATCCACAACGTAAGAAAATATGTCAGCGTGTCGAATTCATCTAGGCGGTCTTCTTCAAGATCAGATTCATCAAAGGTAAATATGAATAGATGATCAAAAGTTTCCACAGATGAACCCCATTCAATAGTTGATGTTATTTTTTCAGGATAAAAAATATCTCGATCTCTTGATGCTATGGATCTTCGTGATAAGTATATATAAGTCTTTGTGATCAATACTTGGGAAGCCGAGCCACTTCGCGTATACTTTATCTTTCTTTTTTTTCAATACTTTTTCCACTAAATATACATTTGGATATTTAACTTTTTGTAATTCGTCCTGGTAAAATCCACCTTTGGTCAGATTACCATAATAATCTTCTAACAGATACGTAACTGGATTGGTTAATCGTACCTTGTTGATTTTAAAAAGTTCTGTCGTCCATGATGATAAATATCCTTTATCGAATTGAGACTTATGCTTGCTAATGCGAACTACATCACTAACATCATATTTCGGTAGATCCATAACTTTTATATGATTGTAAACAGTTGAAAGGAGCAATTTCTCCTTGCTTGGTGTTACATCACGCGGTCGCATTTTTATTGTTCTATGTTTTCGTGAATTGTAACTGTCCATTAAATCGGCCAGTATATCCAGCCATCGATACGATCCATTGTAACTAAACATCTTCCACATTTCAGTCTTCAGCGTTCTATTAAATCTCTCCACCACTGACGCTTTTTTGGTTGAAAATGTTGAATAATGGTTAATGTTGTACTTATCCATGAACGTTTTAAACAGCTGATTATAAAATCTTTATCATCGTTGGTTTGCAAGTTATTTGGCGTCCGTCCTTGTTTAAGTATCGATTCAAATGCGGCTGTTACTTCTTTTCCAGTTTTATTTTTAACAGGTATCGCCCATGCATGTTTTGAAAACACGTCAATTGCTGTCAACAGATAATTGAATTTTTTATTCACTGAAGGGTAGGCACCCATCTCCATTAAATCACATTGCCAAAGATAGTCAATTCCTTTTACAATCACACATCTACGTCGAAAATTTTTTCGCGCTAGTTTATGCAGTTCACGAACCACTCGTGCTTTGCTCATCCTTCTCGGCGTCTTTAATAAGCTTCAATATTTTCTCAAGGTGTTCTTCAATCTTTGATATTCGAAGATTAGTTGCGGAAATTTCTCGATTTATTCATATTTTATGCTGCCTGGGTCAGCAGGTGTGTGGCATTTTCAATCTTTGTTTTAGTAATTTCAACTGTTCCTCTTAATTCGGAAAGTTTCTCTGTTGTAAAACTCTTTAAAAATTTCAGATTCACCACATCTTGATCATCAGTCGGATCCTTTATATTGGTTAGTCACCTGTTCCCGAAATCCTAGTTCCCCCATTGTGTCATTTTCAAACCAATGTCTTTAAGAAACTGCTTCTTAATAATTTTATCATGCACCCGACCGAATTTGTCAATAGTTATGTTTCTGTTACGCGCCCGACCGAATTTGTCCATTTTTACTCAATGATATCTGCTCCTTTCAATTCTTCAATGATGGATATTATTTCGTTATTATGACCACTGTGTCCAGCTTGTTGTGACGCCACTAGTAATGGTAGTCGACTGACCAGTTCATTTGGATTTTCTCAGTATATATAGTCTTTTTTCAAATTATTGAGCTGCATCAAACCATGTCCCGATCTTGGAGTAGCGCCGACGCTAGCAGATTTTGGAGCACCTCCGACACGACTTCTTGTGTCATATATTTTTCTTGGTATTTGTTTTTTAGCGGAGCTGATTGGAAACAATTGACTAATAATGTTTTTGTATTTAGAACTGGAACTGCCTTTTATTTGTTCGTTTGGACTGTAATTTCGTCTGTGCGCATTTGTTTGCTTTAAAATTTGTTTACACGCATTTAAATCTTTAGTATGATATGAACCAATTTTTGGTGTGTTCATGAAAATCAATTCATATAATCCCGGTGTTCCTTCATACATAATGTCGCCAATTATTATATCGTTGCCAGATATTTGAAACGGCTGACTTCCAATCATCCATTCGTCATCTTTTTTGTACGGTCCATATACTACATCAATACCGCTATTTGGTTGAAGGTATAGTTGTAAGTATTTTCTTGCTATTGATCCAAACTCTTTTGGTAAATCTTCAGGTGTGGCCATCAGCTTTCGAGCAACACTTTGCGCTGATCCGAGGAATTTTGGTGTTTCAAATACATTTTGTTCTTCTTCTGGATATGCTTCAAAAACATCTTCTGGGAGCTCTTGTATTGAAATATCTTCTGGGAGATCTTGTGTTGAAATATCTTCCCCCTTTGTTGGTAGAGTATAGTAGTTTACCGTTTGTTTTTCCAATTTTTTCTTTTTAATTTTAGGAGTGAATGCATCCGATACTTGTGTCTCTTCTTCTTTTGTTTCCACTTTAATAGGATGTTTCTTCTTCTTATCATCACTTAACTTTGTAGCTATTTCTTTAAGCGGATTACTGACTGGTTCCAATGTACTTTGCAGCAACATATTTGACTCCAATTTTCCAGATCGTAGAGCATTAAATTTTTTACGAATATTGCTCGTCGCTTTTATAATATTCTTTTTAGTCGCCTTTTTATCCATCTCGATGACTGCTTCCTAGAACGATTTCCCAAAAACTGAAGCTCTATCACATATAACTGCTGTATTTATAGAACCAGTACAGGACCAGTATAGGACCAGTATAGGATCAGTATAGGACCAGTATACGGTTAAGTGAGCAGTTAGCAGGTCGGTTCAGAACTGCTTAAACTGGTTACTAAAATCAGTTCGAAACTCTTTGGAGCAGTACAGGACCAATATAGGACCAGCTTAGGACCAGTAAAGGTCCAGTATAGGACCAGTATACGGCTAAGTGAGCAGTTGGCAGGTCGGCTCAGAACTGGTTATATCATTTTCCCGATGTTGATCCTTTCCAGAAGCAGTCAAACTTGTTTCGATATCTTCCGTTGTGTATATCATCTTCTTTGCAAATAGTTAAAAATCCATAGTTATCACGCCAACACTCTCTGCATAATTCTTTCAATTGATTGAACGACATATCGGAATTAATGTGATCATCATAGATATGTCTGAGGTTGAGATCATCCTGTTTGAAGACTGCAACAAGATTCACGTTGTCCCGCACATGATGCTTGGGTGCTGCTGTATACATTTGCGTCAAGTAGAAACAATCATCATTGTAGTGTCGAGAGTGGCTAAAATATTCTTCTATTATAGCTTTTTTCTCCCGCGCAGATACATCATCAAATATTACCAGCAAATTTGGTCGTGCTTCTTTCGGTGGTATGACATCATCGTTATTGGTGAATATAAAATAACCCAAACCTTTAACACCTTTAATGATTCGTTTCAGGAGCTGATATTTCGGCTGATGTAATGATTTGGAATAGATGTATATATTTTCAAATGCTACGCCATTAAGATCCTGGATAAGTGACAGAAGCAGTGACGTTTTGCCACATCCACTTGGACCACAAATGATTGCTCTAATACTCGTCGACAACAGTGAACCGTTTTTCTTGACATTAGTTTCATCAGACGAAAACTGGAAATTTTCCATTGGCAGCGTCTCCGGTTGTTTAACGAATGAAGAAGACATCGTTTATGTTGATCAGATAACACTATTTCTCATACTAAGAAAGTTTAGTAAATTTCTAGCATATTTATAACATATAAATAGTACAGCATGGGTTCTTTTGCTTCAGTTCACTTTTAAATGTCGACGTGGAAACAACTAGCAGTTAATCGTGAGAAGACAATCGCTGCAAGAAGATCTGGCTGTGGCATAGTAAACGGGATAATTAACAAATTACCATTGGAACTTCATATACCTGGCTATCAATATTGTGAACCAGGAACTAGACTGCGCGAGCGATTGCTACGAGGTGATCCGGGTATCAACAAATTGGATGCTGCATGCAAAGAACACGACATCGCCTATTCACAATTTAAAAATATTCAATATCGACATAAAGCTGATTTAATTCTGGCTGATAAAGCGTGGGAACAAGTTAAATCCTCGGACGCAAATCTTGGCGAGCGAGCTGCTGCTTGGGCTGTAACGAACGCGATGAAGTCAAAAGTAAAATTAGGAATGGGTCATTCAAAGAAGAACAAAAGAGGACAGAAATTAATATTTGGTGCTGGAGTTCGTGATTTGAGAAATATACTGAAGAAAAAGAAACCAAAAACTATTAAAAATGCGATAAAATTTGCACTGAAAGTTGCAAGGAATATCTTCAAGAAGAAGAAGGATAGTCAATTTACAACACCGAGAATCATTCCAATTCCAAAAGCTGGTGGAATTTTACCATTTCTAGTTCCACTATTTGCTGGCCTTTTCGCTGTAGCATCACTTGTTGGAGATGCTGCTGGTGTTGCGAAAGCAGTGAATGCTTATAAAACGGCGAAGAAACAGTTGGATGAAAATCAACGTCATAACAGGAAGATGGAAGCAATTGCTCTTGGATCCAAATCTGGCACTGGACTTTATTTGAAATTATACAGAAGAGGTTTGGGACTTTACATCGAATAAAAAAACCGCTAAGCGAGCTACCCGATCGACCATTAACTGATCGCGACATCTATCAGTTTGGAAACAATTATTTGTCCAATTTTCGTGGCGTGTTCATGAGAGATGATTTACCGAAACCTCCAAGGCGAAAGGAAGGTGATGTCGTTAATTTGGATAATTCATCTGGACCAGAAAGCCATTGGGTAGCGTACGCTAAAGATAACAAGAACGTGAAATACTTCGATAGTTATGGGAATTTACCACCACCTGCTGAAGTTGTGCAACATTTACATGATAATAATATTAAATATAATTATAATAGATATCAGAATTACGATCAGTATAACTGCGGATATTTATGTCTAGAATTTTTATCTAATATAAATTATTTTAATTAAATATTTTTTTGTTTTAATGAATAATTTGTTTCATTTCTCGCCCATACTTTAAATATTCATGTAATATTGAATTTTCTCTCATTCATATCTTAAGCATCATGGCGTTCACACTAACGCTAAGTGGTGTCTCATCCATATTGACGGCTGAATATTTTCCGCCCATCGATTTACTGCGTGATTACGTATGCAGGTTGGTTTGAAACATACAACGCAGTGCCGAATATCGACGAAACAAATTTATTTCATTACGGTGATGAAGAAGTGAAATGCATGGAGATACCTATCGGAAATTATGATCTGGAAGATCTGCAGTCTCAAATAGAAGACAGGATTCTAGAGAAGAGAAAACCGGGTGATAATCCACAATTTATACTTCGTGCTAATAATGATACGTTAAAAAATGAAATAAAATGTACGGAAGCAATGCATTTCGATCAAGAACGAACAATTGGTTCACTACTGGGATTCAGCAAGCGAAAACTTGCAGCTGGTCATTACCACTATTCGGATAAACCGACGAATATCATGAAAGTGAATCTGATTTAAATTGAAACTAATATTACAACGAACAGCTACTTGAACAACGTTCCAGCACATAATATTTATTCGTTTTCGATTCAAGTTGAGCCTGGGTATAAAATAAGCGAATCATTGAACACAGTTATTTATATGCCGGTGACCGTGAGACGGATAACATCTCTAGTTTTACGAATTGTGGATCAAGACGGAACTTTAGTAAATTTTCGAGGCGAAACGATAACAATAAAGTTGCATTTGAAGCCAGCGTAAAATGTTGGTATTTAAAGACGAAAATGTGATGTAACCGATCAGTCTACAGCTTGCTGCCGAGGTGAACGGATCGGTGAGAAGAAAACGACAACTGCCGCCATTACCAAATGAGAACAAACAATTTCTTCGACAACTGGGTTTCAAGCTGAAGAAGAAAAAATGAGCAACATTTTAAGCATCAATACTGGATTCGATTTCGATGAGGGCATTTCAGACATCAAGTATCACTGCTATTTGCCGTTTCTGAATGCGTTTGTCAAGAGCGACGAAATACGAATCTGTATTCAAAATCAAGATCTGATCCTGCTGTCGCACGAAAGTTGTCTGTATGTTGAAGGACAATTGTTGAAGAATGATAAAACAATATCGATTACAGCGGAATTATCCAACAATTCATTGGCGTACCTGTTTGAAGAAATACGATATGAACTGAATGATGTGGAATTCGATCAATGTAAGTATGCTGGACCGACAACAACATTAATCAATTATTTGGCATTAAACTAAAATGAAAGTAAACTACTCTACAACACCGGATGGTGTCCGGAAAAAACAATTAAACTAACGGAAAAAGGCTACTTCAATTTCTGTCTACCATTGGCGCGGATATTTGGATTTCTTAGCCATTACAAGAAAGTTATTATCAACGCAAAACATCAGCTGATTCTGACTCGTGTTCGGACGGATCTCGATGCAGTTATATCACCAACGGATGACGTCACTTTCCATATACATAAAATTCAATGGATGGTTCCACACGTTACAGTTACAGATGAGCATAAACTGAAGCTGTTGAAATATGTGGAAAATAGTCAAGATATAACAATTGCTTTTCGATCATGAGATATGCATATACAACCTACGATTCCAACAGCAAGACAAAACATTTGGACGGTGAAACCATCGACTCAGCTGGAGAAGCCACGTTACATTATATTCGCTCTACAAACGGATCGACGAAATAAAAAAGACAAAGATGCCAGTGTTTTGGGTCACTGTGAACTTTCTGAAGTTAGAGTTTATTTCAATTCTGCGAAATACACGTACATGGATTTGAATTTGGATTTCAATAATGATAAATATGCAGTAGCATATCACATGTACTGCAAGTTTCAGCAAGCATATTATGATTGTAAGAAGAATGAACCGCTTTTAAGCAAAACACAATTCAAGAATATTGCGCCAATCATATTCGTCGATTGCTCTCATCAAAACGAATCATTGAAAAGTGGACCGGTGGATATTCAAATTGAATTTAAAACGTTGAAGGAGGTGCCGGAGAATACATCAGCATTCTGTCTTCTACTACATGATCGTGTTGTTCAATATAATCCATTGACGAATATTGTTACAAAATATGTATAAAACACAGTAGTCCGACTTTAAATCAAACAGTTTCGCTCGAGACTTCACACAATGACGACCGATGCGGCAATTGTTGACTCCCAAGGATTTCCAAGTGCAGAAAATGGGAAATTCTACATAAAGGAATTGGCTGTGTTGAAATTCGATTCTTCCAAAGAAAATTATGGTGAAGATTATATACTGCAACACTATATATTCAAATCACCAATACCGTTTTGTAGATTAAGTGAAAAAGATCAGCGCACAGCTCGTTGGTTGCGGAAAAATCATCATGGGTTCTCCTGGATGGATGGACATATTGAATACGAGGAGCTACAATACATTTTAATAAACACTCTACATGGAACTCGATGTATGGAACTCGATCATGGAACTACATGGAACTCGATCTATACGAAAGGTGAAGAAAAAGTGCAATATTTGAAACGACTACTACCATCGGCGCTCATCGTGAACTTTGAAGAAATGACCATTTGACCCAAGTTGGGGATTATAACATCGACATACACTAGTCCTCGATGCGGTCAACATTTTGGAGCAACTTGTGCCATGGAAAATGTTATATCCATATACAAATATTATTGTAATAACATTTAAATATTATTTTCAAATTATTGTAAAAAATATATTTTATATTTTATATAAATTTATTAAAAATAAAAAAAAATGTGTTTTTATTTAGAGGAAAACCTGTACAAATTTTCAGATAAAAATATATAAATTTTTAAACAATCATAGAAGTTTAAACCTGTTTCAGGCGGAAAACTGCATCTAGGTGTAGAGTTCGCTAGTGTTCAGACTAGCAGCGCCATCTATTAGTAAAAAGTATAACTATCAAAGAATTTTCAGCGTCATTTATTAACGATTTTTTAAATTTACTACAGAGTTCTCTAGTGTCCAGCGTCATCTAGTAGTTAAAAGTATAACTATCAAAGGATTTTGCAGCATCATCTATATACAATCTTTCAAATTTACTATAGAGTTCTCTAGTGTTCAGCTTCATCTAGTAGTGAAAAGTATAACTATCAAAGGTTTTTGAGCACCATCTATTGACAATTTTTCGAATTTACGCCCAGAGTTCGCTAGTATCCAGGCTAGCAGCGCCATCTAGTAGTAAAGAGTATACGAGTAGTGAAAAAGTATAACTACCCCCAGGATCTGCAATGCCATCTATTGACAATTTTTCAAATTTACTACAGGGTTCTCTAGTGTTCATACTAGTAGCGCCATCTAGTAGTGAAAAGTATAATTCTTAGGTTCGCTTAGGTTCCATTAGGTTTGAGACGAAAACATTCCTCCATTCACCACCGGAGGTTTCTAGAACGGCCCCGACTGAACTACCTCCTCCCGAGGTCGCTCAAAAAATCGGGAGGAGGGGAGGAGGGCCCAGAACTGTCCAAAACCTACTACTCATTAACTAATTTATCAAGACATATTATATTGTACATAATTATAAACAGCCACTGTAGAATACCGATAAATATATCGCGCGTACTCTGTCTCAACCTCGTATTTGAAAACTCCCAATTTTTGGACAAAAAAAAAAACATATTTTAAATCCGTGTTTTCATCACTATGAGCTCAAGATTTATGCTAATTACACCTTTTGAGGTTGGCTACCCATATATATAAATATATGTAGATAAGTATATATGTAAATACAGTATTTAATATGTTTTTTGTGTGTCCTAAAACATGTAGCTTTTTATATATGAGGTAGAGACAGCCAATGCGCGATATACATAATTATTTTTATTGTATGTTTGTTTATATTTGATGTCATTTACATATATATATATATATATATATATATATATATATATATATATATATATATATATATATATATATATATATATATATATCTATATATATATATATATCATTATTTCATTTCATCATTTCATATATATCATTACATTTATTCATTTCATATATGTATTGCATTAACCGCAAGTATTTTATACAATGTCAATAATTTATGTCTTTTTATTTGATAATTTTAACAGGTCTAAACAATTTCTAATTGCTTAAACAACAACAGTAACAAAAGATACACCTCATTAAAGTACGTACATAGGCATATAAGATTATTCATACGTAGTAAATTAAATAATTTGGTGCAGGAATATTTTTTTATTTCAACATAAATTTCTAAATCGACGAAATACTTAATAATTAAGCAGGACTATTAACTATAAAAACATTCTGGAATTGTGAACTAATTAATTTAAATAAACTCTTTAATAAGATAAAAAATTAAAAAAACCGGTAGCCAAGTTTTGTTGCTATAGGAATAGGGCATAGGTATATTGGTTTACATAATAACCGTTTGTTTATTTTAAAGCCGCCATAGAAATAACAGGTAAAATATTTGCACTTTTGTAAACATAAACATGTTTTTTTGCGATTTTTTGTTTATATTTGTAGTAAATTAGACATCTGTTGGTCAAGATGGACAGTTGTATGAGTGATAACTGTGCAGTGATCTATGTAATTATGTCTTACCAACAACATAGATAAGTACACTTGCAAAAAAAATAGTTATAATTGTGGTCACTAACAAGGAATTGGCAAGAAGTTGAAAATTCAACAAAAATCTGAAACTTTGTTCGTATGTAAAGAGTGGCTACCTAATAACATCAAAAATATCAGTTCCTGCTAAAAAACGTTTTTAAGGGGTGAAACATCCCCTCCTATTTGGAACTCAAAAATTTAAAAATCGATGAAATTTTGTTTGTACGTACCTTCAAAAGTTCTAGTAACAAATATAACATTATTTTTTGCATTTATACATTTTTAAGGCTTGAAACCACCCCTCAACTCTGTACTTAAAAATTTAAAAATTGATGATATTTTGTTTACCTATACTATACAGAGCTCTAATAATCAATAAAACATTATTTTTTGCATCTACAAATTTTTAAGGGTTGAAACCACCCCTTCAAATGTGTACTTAAAAATTTATAAATTTATGATATTTTGTTTACATATACTATACAGGACTCTAGTAATGAATATAACATTACTTCTTGCATTCATAAATTTTCAAACCACCCCTTCAAGTGCGAACCTAAAAACTTGAAAATTAGCGATATTGTGTTTACATATATTACATAGAGACCTAACGATAAATACATTATAAATATATTCTTTCGCACAGTTCTAGGGGGTGAAACACTCCCTCCAAGTTGGAAGCTAAAAATTTCAGAACTGACAAAATTTGGTTTACATATACAACAAACACAACAATCTTACAATAAATATATATAATAATAATGTGTAAAATTAGAATAATAAATATATCTAATATTCTTGAGAGTGTTTGCCCTCTTGTGGATTTGTAATCATTTTCCTATGTTGAGTAGTTACCAAGAAAAATATTTTTGTAATTTTTTTATTTTTTTTAGTTATCTCCATAACTACTCAGTTTTGGCCACCAAAATTGTAGATATCGATTACTGACAGCCTCATCATACCGTTAACCCAGCAAGCAATAGGACGTCTTAAAACTTAAAAAGAAGTCTTTTTGAAGACCTCCTCACGAATTATGAATATGATGCCTTAATTACGTTATTTTTAAGAACTCTTGATTTAAAAACTCTAAGAATTCCTTTTTCTGACTTCGTAAGAACTCCTTAATTAACAGCTCTTTTAAGAAATCTTTTTCCGAACTATAAACGAATTAGATTTGACGCATGCGTTTTAAAATCATTTTTCGATTATTTCTAAATTATAACCTAGAATTTAATACCTTTAATACAGTTGATGCAGTTGTCAGTTGATGTTTTTATGAAATTGAAAACGTGCTGTATTGAAATTTGTTCTGTGCATCAGTTTATAAAATATAAATAGATAAGGTATGTATTGAATAGGTTTAAGGAACAAATTTGTCATAATTATATTTTTTATAAATTGAAAATATTTTTAACTAGGAGCTGTTACTTGGTACCAAAAGGGAAATTTCCAAATTCCGAAATATACCACTTTCATTCTAGGAAGGCGAAATGTTAAAATATTTGTATTTATTTAAATAAAGAATTAATATTAAAATTCTATAAGTTTAATTTTTGTTAACATAAATATCTTTCCAAGAATCCTATAATCTTTACTTAAAAATCTTAAATAAGAAGTATTAAAGAAGTCTTTTTTCTGAATTCATAAAAAAGTTCTTGAAGAAGTCCAAATTATGAGCTTTTTAAGAACTTTTTCTTTTTCTGAAGTCAGAAAAGGGAGATCTTTCGGAATTCTTAACGATGTTGCAAACTAATCTTGTAGCGGCGCATTCGACGTCCTCAGAATGTCTTTGAGACTTCAGCTGGAAAAAAAATTAAGACGTCCAAAACGTTAATAAGAGCTCTTTAAAAACTTGTAAAGACATCATATTGCTGGCTGAGAATATAGTTATTAATATAATCCGCTTCCGGGGCCGATTGACCTATACTTATCCGGCTATACCCTTTATACGAGTGTTAATTAAGTAATTTTATGTAAAAAAAGGGGGAATCCTTTATTACTTTTCTAAAAAATTATTCTATATACAAATCAAGTAGAAAAGATATAACATAAAAAAAGGAAAAAATATATACCGTAAACACGGATTACTTGAGCCCAGATTTGCAAATCATCTAATAAAATTATTAAAATTACTGTAACTGTTAGTAACTAAAAGTAACTGTTATATTTATTTGGGATAGGGATTTTAGTATATTAATCTATATATGACTACGGTTAGTTTATTATATAATATGGATTTTTATCTGATGGTTCATAAACTTTATAAATTTTTAGATTTTGGTTCAAGTTAACCTCAAGATCGGGTTACTTGAGCCCAAACCTAAATTTCTAGGTGATTTTCATTTGAAAACAGTTTGAGACCATGAATGGATGTTGGTTACTAACTAAAACATTGTACAACCATATAAGGAACTTTATTTATTCAATATTCTTATCCCAGCATCCTACATAACATAGCGAATTTCCGTTTAAAAAAATTAGTTTTTTTCGGAAACTAGTTGACATAGAATAATAGCTTAAAGGCCTTTTTTGTGTAATTTTTTTCTCCTCGTTTCAATAGTGTAAAAAAATGTCGCAAAAAGGACCCCTCCGGATAAGATAGGTGAATCTGCCTAAGGCCCAACCTAGACCGGGAGTGCCATGGTAGCATTCGCCCTTGTACATGTATTCCATAACTGCAATATCAGGTCAAGGTAGCTTTGCGTTTTCGAGTTGTACCAAAATGTTCAATTTTGGACTTTTCCCGATTTTCCACTTTCCTACCCCCCAAGTGCGTAAGTATTATATATATACATGTAGGGTTCTAAAAGCTCCATAAGACAGTGCATGCAGCTCTCCAAAACACGGTGTTTAGAAGAAGATATTAGCAAAAATTTTTAAATGACCTATAAAAAGACACAAAACGCGACCTTGGACCAAAACGAGACATAAATTTTTGAAATCTATGCCTTTAAATTAGTAAATATATGTCTAAAAATATTTTGAAAAATTGGGCCAAGTAAGGCTAATTTAAAGATTTAAAAATACAAGGGGCTCTAGTGACACTAGGTCTTGCAGCCGCCCTAGTGGGCTTGTTTAGCCATAAAATATGGCGACGCCTTCCTCTCACTCTTAAAAAAAGCAAGCGTGTACGATTCAGGCTCATTACCAGTGTTTTCATCAGTGTGGAAAGGTCTTACAAGATATCATAAATCAAAAAACATTACCTCCGTCACAAAAAGGTAAACTGAAAAGTTAAAAACAAGTTATCCTTGAATTATTACCGCAGTTATTGAACAGTTTTGTTGAGGGCATATGTTTCTGAAGCTTACTTCCAACTTATCTTTACACTGATATGATGAGAGAACCCTGAAACTCCTAAAAGAGTGTACTAATGTACTACAGTAAAAGCGTCGCTCAAAACGATCGAACCGTGCATTTCGGGTAGGCAGCAATTTTTTTTCTGAAATTCATAGAAGGGCCTGTGGTGAATATAAAACTGAGTTTTCGGGACTGGGGGTGTTGCCGTTTAGCCGCCATCTTGGAAAAAAGGTCAAAATTAATTTTTCGATTATCTCGGTAACCGTGAGGCACACAAAAATTTTCTAAAGACCATTTTTATAGAAAATTTTATTTTCTACAATTTTTATTTGAAACATTTTGTCAGAAAATCGATATTAAAAAAGTTATTCACAAAAAACTGTGGAAAATTAAGGAGTGGAAAACTCTGAGGCCATATAACTTTTCTATTTTCAACCCGACAAGATTAATGCTTCTTATGTTTTTCATAGGAAATTTCTTAACGAACAATTTGACGTACCTATTTTTATTATTAAACATACAGTTATCGAGTTTGCGCGCTGTAAAGAAAGGTAAGTGAGGTATGTAAATAAATAAAACTATCTTTTTTATTTGAATGATATATTTTTAAGCATTTAAATATTATTCATTATTATTATTATTTTTATTTTTATTATTATTAATATTATTATTATTATTATTAGTATTATTATTATTATTGGTTCAGTTGGGTACATTGTGTCTGGTAGTGGATTAGGAGAGTTGCTAAAACTAATTTATGCTAATAATTGTGTTAATAATATTATGTCTGGCCACGCATACGCAAGTGTAGTACGGGGTCACATTTTGGTGCACTTGTCTTTGGTAAAAAAAATTATGGAATTTATTGATTTCACTGATGAAGAACGAGATTTAATGGACAGTATTGTAAGTAATAAAACACAGATTTTACAAGCAGCTGAAATCACGGCATTTAAGGAAATAGCTACTAAATTCGAAGATGCTGTTACAATGTTAGAACATAAAGGACCAACAGCCAGGCTCTGGATACAGTATTTCAAAATGATCACGCTTTTAAAACAATTCATTGAAGCTGAAAGATCTGGTAACTGGACCCTTCATTTAGATTCAGTTCAAAAAATGCTCCCTGTATTTCACTCTAGTGGGCATTTCTTGTACGTAAAATCAGCTCAACTCTACCTACAAGATATGTAAGAACTAGACAAACGTATGCCTCCACAAGAATTTGAGGACTATACTTCTGGTGGCCGATTCACTATCAGACGGACAAACAAATCCTGGAGTGGAATAATGTCCGACCAAACCATTGAACAACTTATGAGGATGATGAAAACGTCTGGTGGGTTAACTCATCGTGGAATAACTGAAAGTACGCTTGCTTCCTGGATACTGGGAATGATATCTTTGCGAGACATCTGCGAGCAAATAGAAAATTTCTGTAATGTTTCCTTGGAATATTTGGAACAAGACGTCGATCACAGAGATACACGAGTCATCAGAGATAACAAAGATGTTGAAAAATTGGATCACTGGTTGGCATCTTATGACCCATTTTTGGAAAGATCGGAATTAATATCAGTTTTTACTGGCATTATTGCCCCATATTATATTAACTGTGACCGTGCAATTGAAATTGGAAAAGCCATGATCTCTCAAAATATTGACAAGAATTTCAGTAATTTATCTTTCAAAAGAAAAACTAAAGTGCTTCCTTTGAGCGCAGTCTCAAGATCTATTGAAGTAGATACATCTCCAATAGTAGTTAATCATTTGCTTATTTTCCAAAGAATATGTATATCCAAGCAGTCAATCGGCAATATAAAAGAATGCTTTAAATACGAACTTTCACCTTTCCCATTATCGTTGTTTACAGAGGACGGTATGCGGAAAGGCATGAAATCCTCTTTATTCAAAGCATTTTTACCACTTAGTGCACCTGTGCAGCTTGGAGAAAATAATTTCTTCATTATTGACGGTGGATACCTTCTCCATACAGTTATGTGGGAGCGGAACGTATCATTTAAAGTAATTTGTCAAAATTATGCCAAATATATTAAAAATCATTTTGGTTCATCGGTAGGTATAGTTTTTGATGGTTACTTTGACGATCCAAACATAGCTGACACCAAATCGTGGGAACGTCTTCGGAGGTCGAAAACGCAACACTTTGCAGATGTAATTTGCAGTAGCAATAGTATTCCGACAATCCCACAAGAAAAATTTCTTTCAAATGAAAATAACAAGAAAAATTTAATTACTCTTCTAAAGAAAGAACTACTGGAATGGGACTACAATATCGAGCAAGCAGAAGCAGACGCGGATTCACTAATTGTAAATTCTGCTCTGGAGAAGTGTGATTTGTACGACTCCGTAACAATCGTTGCTGAAGATATAGATATTTTAGTACTGCTGGTTGGTCTTGGGCGTAACAAATCAAATGTTTTTTTCTTTAAACCAAAAAAACGCAACACGCCTGATAAAATTTACTCTACATCGAGCTTGAAGCATGTAGATGTAGTAAGTTTTTGTTTATTCATGCTTTTTCTGGGTGCGATACAACATCGGCAACCTACAATATGGGCAAAATAAAATTTATATATACTCTTGAAAAAAATTCAGAGCTGTCTTCAGGAGTAGAATTATTTCAGAACGAAGAAGTAGACCCCATTTTATTGAGTGCTGCTGGAGAGCGGTTTTTTATTGCTTTGTATGGCGGTGATAAGCATGAAGAATCGATCAATATATTGCGGTACAAACGATTCGCAAAATCAACAATTAAAAGTAAATTTAATCTTGCCTCGCTCCCGTGCACACAAGATGCAACTCGTATGCACACATTCAGAGTGTATCACCACGTACAGTCGTGGTTGGCAAGATACAAAAATCCAGAATACTGGGGCTGGAAGAGAACCTTACGAATGTTCATCCCTATACAGTGCACCAATGAACCTGCACCTCCCGAGTTACTATAATTTAATTTTGTAAAACATTGTTCTTTTAAATAAAAAAAGGGGCGTTTTTATTAAAGAATTAAAAATGGATGAGATTTGTTATGAATGAGGATTTAAGCTGTTAAAAGAAATATTACGAGAGAGGGGCTTTAAGCGCCACGGGTGGTGCGGAAAGGTGTTAAATTTCAGGTTAATATGTAATATGTATTTTTTCGTAAAATCATACTAGCCAAAAAAAGTAAAACAATATAAAATAATTGTATTTTAAAATTAATATGTCACTTAAGAGTCGACGATTTTTTAGTTACAATTTTTACCTACCCACTTTTGGAGAGCTATAACTTCCTAACTAGAAGTCGGATGATAAAATTTAATACCTCAAATTTTTCGTTGAAACGTACTCTATAGAAAAGATAAGAAGCATATTTTTTGTCGGGTCAAAAATAGAAAAGTTATCTGGCTTCAAAAGTTTTCGTTCCTAAATTTTTCATGGTTTTTTGCTGATAACTTTTTTATTTTTAAAGTTATGTAAAAAAGTTTATAACAAATTATGTAGAAAATGAAATTATCTGTAAATAAGGTCTTTACAAATTTTTTGTCAGACTTACGGTTTTGGAGATATTCGAAAAAATAAAATTCGACCTTTTTTCGAAGATGGCGGCTAAACGACACCACCGCGGATCCCGAAAACTCGGTTTTACATTCATCACTGACCCCCCTACGACTTCCAAAAAAAAAATTGCTGCCTACCCGAAATGCACGGTCAAAGTACGCTTTTACTGCACTAATGTGTTTTTAGTTGAACTGTTACTGATGTAGTCGTTTACAACAAGTTACTCAACATTTGTGCTGATTATGATGTCTTGGTCAAAATCGACCCCTGTTAGGTGATAGATGGCAGCAACTACATGTGAGCCGATTTAAATGTGTGTTGTATCATTAGACTCCTTACGTTACTCTAAGTAATGGGCTAGCTGACGTCGTGGAAAAACCAGAGGGGTAGATAGACAAGCACTGCCACTAAAAAGCATGGAAAAGCGTCTGAAACAATTTAGATGGGGGTGATTCCATTTTAAAAACCAGGGGTTTCCATTTTAAAAAAATAGTGTTCCGCCATGCAACCTTCCTGAAACATCATTATCAACATTTCGTCAACCGAACTTGGCTCAAATTCGCGACAGAGACGAAAGGCGACGTAAAAGATCTATCCAAAAAAATATAAGCACGGATATATCTGAGGTTGGTCCTGTACCTTAAATTAATATGTTAAATTATTGCATGGATTATAATTTGAACTGTGAATTAGATAAATACAATCGTTTTACAAATTACAAAAGAAAATAGTTTATAAGAAGATATAGATACACATAGGCAATGCAAATAACAAGAGAGTATCATTAATATAATTAATTGTCAGAAACTTGTTAAAGCTGTTTAAAGATAAGAAAAATGTAGAAAAAAAATGATGAAAGGTAATTAACACAGCTAATAGCATTTTTCTGCAATAAGTAATAAGAAAATAATAGATATAAGCAGATAGATAAATTAGTAAACTTGTTAAATATAGTAAACTTATTAAATTTAGTAAACCTCAAAATTAATTAAAATTAAGTAAGATAAGTTAATTATGAAATGTTAGTAAGAGATGTCCCCGATGTCAGTTATTTTTGAACTATATATTTATACCGCTGGATAGCCGTACTGTTACATTTGTGTAACCATCGAGTTCGCAGATATATACAATACACAAGAGTACTTACTTGTTTGCCAAAAACAAGATTAGCTTTCCTTATGAAAACGCAAACTTACTTTGCTATATATATTATAATTATTCCCCCACTATGATTTTTCCCCCACTATAATCGCACAACAAAACCAATATGTCATCCTTCGGTGACATAAAAATGAACCTTTAGCACGTAATCTGTATGACGAGTCTGAACCTTTTGTTTCGGTGATTGAATGTGGTCTTGTTGTCTGTCATGATAATCCATGGCTTGGTTATTCACCTGATGGTGTAGTTTTTGATGATAAGAATAAACCAGTCAAGTTAATCGAAATTAAGTGTCCTTATAAGGGTAAAAAGAAAAATTTGGAGCAGGTATTGCCCTCATTAAAGTGGTTAGTTCTTGAAAATGATGAATGGGCCTTAAAAAAAAGTCATGCTTACTATTCTCAAATCCAAATAGGTATGGCTGTTTTAAATATACCATTTACTGATTTTATTATTTATACCCCATTTGATAACACTTTATTTGTATTGACTATTGAATTTAATGAAACATGCTACAGAACTACTACATTCTTTGAAAAGGATTTATTTTAATCATATGATTCACAACATATGTGAGGCTCAGACTTCAAATACTCTTAACAATAATAATCAAAAAGGTGGTGAGGGCACTTATAGCAGCTACCCTTGGCACACGTGAGGGATATTTATCCCCCATTTGTGTCAAGGAGGCTAAGGGTCCCAGGGGTAGTTTATGCGCAATACAGTAATCTTCGGATTCCATTAGCCTCTGACTACCCAAGATCGGCACCATTCCTTCTCGAGGTACCACCGTTTTCACGAAAGGTGCCGGATCTAGAGGTGTAAACCTCGATAGTTCTTTTTTTCGACGAGGACGAACGTCGTAGGATCGACAGAGGTTTCCACCGTATGTGAGAAATACCATCGTCTGCTTAATGCTTGTTAATCTCGCCCTGATGTCTGGCTGTAGCGTCGAATGTGTTTAGTATCCATATGTGTGTGAATACCGAAATCGTGACTCGAATTCGGATTAGTCGAATTGGTGATATTTAACTGTGATTTTTTTTTGTCTCTTGTCTTTCCTAACTGTGATAGTTGTACTTTTGTTTTTAATTTTTTTTGTCCTCTTGTTTTTATCTCTGTGTTCACTGGACGGTGCACCCCAGTGAGCACAACCCTGATATACCATCTGTGATATTTCGTTGACTTTTTGTCCCTGTGACTTCGACGGGTAGGAATGCGGTACTCAACGCACTCGTTTGCGTCATCCAGGCGTATGAGTCGGCATCTGCCCGAACGGCTTGAGCGAGCTCGCTTAGTAAGGAGATGTCGTCTTCCCTCATACGGATGCGAGCTTGAGCGTCCTGGACTGCTTTTGCCCCGTCGGGGTCATAGGGACATAAATCAGATATACTGTGATACTCTGTGGCATTGTCCCGTTCTCTGTAGCCTCGACTCGGACGAACGTGGCCTAGTCATCGTACCGGCCTCCCGTGTAGGTTGACCCCGACATCTGACAGAACGGCACATGTACCCAGTAATCAGTATCTGACAGAACAGTACATGTTGCTCAGTAATCAGATGTCACTGTCCCTACACGTGTGAGCTTCTAGGTGTTGACGAAGTCATTTCGGAATTATCGAGACTATGGGGAGCGGAATCGTGTCACAGAGCAAAAAAATAATCGGAAAGCTGTGATATTGTTGTTTTTGTTTTTTGAATAAGATTGATTTTAATTTGTTTTGTTTTAACGATGTACCACTGAGGGCCTTTTCCACCCGAGGTGGTACATCAATTTTTGTTCTTATCTGTGATATTTTGTCGTGCCGCTGTAGGCTTGCTGTTGTGATCCTTCAGCGGTATCGTTTTTAACTACTTATTGCGGCACTGGTCGGCCTGTGGCTCCCCAGTGACGTAATAAGATTTTGCTTTTCTTGTGATATTGGGTGATATTTCTAGTCAGTATTTTCTATTCCGAGGCTCTTTACACCTCAGAGATTCATCGTTGGATTTCAGACCTTGGTGACCAGACGCTCTGGCTAGTCCTTAGCGTACCGCCACCAAGGACTGTCCGTACCTTTTAGGCCCTGGGATGGCAGGGCTCATCGTTGAATTTTAATATGTGTATGTTGTCCATTGTCTATTGCATTTATGTGTTCCTGTCTTTATGTGTTGTTTTTATCTTTACTGAGTTTTGGCGGCGCATGCCCTTAGTAGGCGATGCCGCCGGGTGCTGCTGACCGCGCCATCCACCGGCAGCAGTACCCCAATTTTAACTAAAAAAAAAAAATAATCAAAAAAAAAAAAAAAAATAAATAAATAATCGAATTTCGTTACAATTGTTTCATATAAAATTTTCTTTTGTTCAATGAAACTATTCTTTTTTGTGATTAAAAAAGACAGTATTCTTTTTCATCCAAATAATATCTTATTATTCTAATTACATAATAATAAAATAATAACTGTTTAATTTTACCAATATTTATATTTATTAAAATAATATAAATGTATCTTGTTACTGGAAAATAACAAATTATAGTGATTGCTGCTTCTGAGTGGTTATTAAAATTAACAAATTGTAATGTTTTTTATGATTCTAATAATTTTTATATTTGTTATATCAGTACATGTTGATTAGTAAAAAAGTTTAAAAACTATAACAACTGTTTTCTTTTCATGGTTTTAAAACCACTTATATTTAAAAATTGTTTTTTTAGCTATAAAATTTGTCTTTTTTTTAAATTGGTGCACTCAAATTCACTACACCACAAATATTTGTAAAAATTTCTTGAACTTTACTCATTAGACACACAGGCATAGTTGAGCCTAGTACAACAAAAGTTTTTAGACGCTGATTTGTCCTTTCAACATGGACACGAGCTTTCGCTACGTAATGATTCATATTCCCTTCTGAGTTAGAAAATTTTTCTTTATCTCTCAAAAAAATGGTGTACAAAGTGTAACATCATATTTTTTACAGAACTCGTACATTGTGAATCTTTTATCTGCTAACACTACATCCTTTTTGTCCATCATATTTATAAGATTACTTTGCTCAAATATAACATTGTCTGATACACGTCCACCATAAGCACGACTTATAAAAGAAATTGTTCCAGCAGGCGTTACACCTGTCATGAATTTGATGGTATATGTCGATTTATAATATGAATAACATTGTAATTGACAGCAAAGTTTAGACGATTTTTGAATCTTGATTTCTGTACAATCGACAACTACTCGGACTCCTTTAAAACCTTTAAAGCACAAAGGAATATTTTTTAAAATATTTTCTTTGCTCGGCCATTGAATGCTTGGTTTTAAGGCAATGTACAGAATATCAATCATTTTCCAAATTTGCTCTTTGCAAGCTTGTTTAGAAAAATTAAAAAAAATGGCTAAAGTTGCATAAGTCATATTCTGTTTTAATTTCTTGAACGTCATGATTAATCAACTCTCTCAGGTCAAATTTAATTGAGGAATTAGATGTACCACTCATTGTTTGTGCGCTGACGACTAATTGTTCTATTGTATTTAATAAATCAAAGCTTAACAGCCCAGTTAATGCACTAAGCTGTTGATCTGTTTTTATGCGAGTTGAAAATACTGGAGTTAGGTAGTCACTTTCAACTTGAATTTCAGCATCTTGAAATATTTTCATAGAAAGATGATCTTCATGCTTTCCATTGTTTTCACCAGATATTTGAACAGGACATGAATCAGCAGTTAATTCAACGCAAAGTTGATTTGGAGTAAATGAATCCTTTTGATATGCGGTTTTGTCACCTTCACAAGGTACACGACCAACCTCAGATATATCCGTGCTTATATTTTTTTGGATAGGTCTTTTACGTCGCCTTTCGTCTCTGTCGCGAATTTGAACCAAGTTCGGTTGACGAAATGTTGATAATGAAGTTTCAGGAAGGTTGCATGACGGAACACTAATTTTTTTAAAATGGAAACATCGTTGATTAACATTAGCTGCAATAAACAAAAATATTTTATTTGTAATGTGTCGTATTTTTTACTACAATTATTTCTTGATACAGAAACTAACAGACGTCTGATTATTGGTAGCATTTTTAAATAACTAAATTATTATAAAAAAAATTTAAAATAAAATTATAAATGCAAATTTTTCAAAATATTTTCTTAATGATAGTTAATTGATAAATCAAAAAAATTATTGAAATATAAAACTATGTTAATCAGTAACTTACATGTTGGTAAATAATCACTTTTAGTGAAATGTAAATAATGGTACCTTTTCATCTACAATTTTTTCCAAAACTCAATAATAAGGGTGATAAAGCAGAGGGGTAAAATATCGAGGGGTGGAACGAAACTGACTTTTTTTAATTTTTTAGGCGCTTTTGATTACTGGATTCATATTGTAGGGGTGCGTATGAAAATTAATAAAATAATAAAATAATAAAATAATAATAAAATGCATTAAGATAATTAAATTTATGGTATCAATTATGCGATCACTTATGATTAGGAGATAATTTAGAAATAGATATTTCTACTTTAAATTACTCGAAAACGGTAATACAGTGAAACCTGCCAAGTTGGACACCTCTGTCTACTGGACACCTGCTCAAGTTGGACACTTTTCAATTGGCCTGGCGAAATTACATTGTTTTAAATGCATATTAATACTTATAAGTTGGACACCTCTATATTATCGAATTGTAGCAAGTATAACTTTTTTGTGTGAAATTGTGTGAGGAATTATATTATCAGGGATTTTGTTTAAATAATTGCAAATTAAAAAAGAAAAGACGTGATAACTCACACCTACCCCCCAAAACCACTCCTTAGTTATGAGTGGTGGAATAAGTGTTGACATAAATTTAATACTTCTAACGGAAAATAAGTACCCCTAAAATATCAATCCGTTATTCAAAAGCGTTTGGAAAATATTTAAGAAATACTGGTTTTCGTTTCACCCTTTTACAGAGTTGTATCTCCCTTATTATTGAGTTTTGAAAAAAAGTGTACATGAAAAGGTACCATTATTTTTTACTACGAACTCTACCAACTGTGGTACATAATTCTGGACTACCTATATATGTATATATGTATATATATATATATATATATATATATATATATATATATATATATATATATATATATATATATATATATATATCCGCGCGCTGACTCTCGAACGAACGCGCCAACCTGTGTTCCGATGCGTGGCGTGTTCCTGCCTGCACATACCTGCCGCAGCCGATATGGTTCGTTTATGGCGGATTAGTAGTTTTTCTTGGTGTTTGCCGGAAGCCTTAATTTTATTTAAGTTGAGTGAGCACTGTAATAATTTAATTCATTTTATTATCGTTTTGTATCGTTTGCATTAAACTTACAAGTAAAGGTCTTAAGGTGATAATTCAGGATTTTGATGAAACTTGGTAGGTGTGTAGAGCAAGGAAAAATAACAGACGCGTATTTCTTTTTGTCTGCCAAAAACGCCATTTAAGGGGTGAAATCCACCCCCAAAGTTGGGGTAAAAATTTAATTTTGCCAGATTACTCGAAAACTATAATAGATAGAAGAAAAGTTTAAATTGACACAGCCCTTCATTTTTAAAGGTCTTTCTATTTATGTACTCAAATCCAGGGTCGGACCTACTGGGGGGCTTTGACTATAAAATTGGAGTAAAATTTGAAATAGGATGAATATGATTCGACCAATCAAAATATTGATATCAAATATGAAAACTACATCAAAAATACTAGTTCACCTGTTTTTGCTGAACGCCGCTACGTTAAAGTTAGAACCTCAAATCTTAATCTGAAATCTTACATGTATACCAATATTTTATTTATAATATCTTTAGAAATAACTTTTTAAATCGTTTTTATTTATTGTATTTATAATAATAATGTGTTTAACGTCCGTTTTTGAGACCATTTAATCTATAACAAACACCACCCACATCATTATTTGTATACCTTATTTATTCGTTACACATTATATTCGTTACATTATACATTTATGATATGGGTGGAGGACAAGGAAATATTTATTGTATTTATACTCTACAATTAATATTTAAACAAAAATATTGGACAAAATTATTCGGACAAAATTAAGGGGTCTGTATAAATTCCGGTAGCTCTAGTTAATATTGTAAACTGCTGAAATATTTTAGAAACAGAATCGATAGAGATAAAATTAGGAATTAATTTTATAAATCGTAGTAAATCGAGAGTTAGCGCGCGGATATCTACATATATATATATATATATATATATATATATATATATATATATATATATATATATATATATATATATATATATTTAAAGTTTTTTTTTTAAGTATATATTTAAATTTAAAGTTTTATATAATCTTAGTTTAGGTTGATTTAGTAATATTAATAATTTTCTTTAAATATGTTTCCAGGAGCAAATTTTTTCCTGTTTTCAAATTTATCTTATTTTTGATGAATTATACATTGTTATTTAAAAATTTTAAAATTATCACTTCAAAATTAAAGATGCAATTACCATTTTATAAAGGTTCTTTTGTATTAGTAGATTGTATATTATAATGACCGATATGATAAAACAAAACTATTAGTTGCAGGTTGAATTAAAATTTACAGTTTATTTACAAATGCAAATTACAAAGTTACATTAAGTTGTTGGTATAGTTTCTTTTACAAAATTACTGACAATTGTTCCATCGAATCGACTACCTCAGATAAGTTTATTACATGTTACTCGGTGGTCAAGCTCAGGCGATACGCCATGTCTCTAACAAGTAAAGGTCTTGAAGTGATAATTCAGGATTTTGATGAAACTCGGTAGGTGTGTAGAGCAAGGAAAAATAACAGACACGTATTTTTTTTATCTGCCAAAAATGCCATTTAAGGGGTGAAATCCGCTACGTTAAAGTTAAAACGGAAAACCTCAAATCTTAATCTGAAATTTTACATGTATACCAATATTTTACTTATAATATCTTTAGAAATAACTTTTTAAATCGTTTTTATTTATTGTATTTATAATAATAATGTGTCTCCGTTTTTGAGACCATTTAATCTATAACAAACACCACCCACATCATTATTTGTATACTTTATTTATTCGTTACACATCATATTCGTTACATTATACATTTATGATATGGGTATTACAAAAATATTGGACAAAATTTTATTATAAAGTTATTCGTACAAAATTAAGGGGTCTGTATAAATTCCGGTAGCTCTAGTTAATATTGGAAACTGTTGAAATATTTTAAATAAAAACAGAATCGGTAGAGACAAAATGTAAATTTTCGTAGCATATAATTGTTTCAGGGCTCAAAAAAATATACAGGGATATTAACATATATAAATCCAGGTTCGTAGTTATTAGCGGGTCTTCAGTAAAATTTTTTGATAAAATTTGCACTTCGATATTATTATATAGTTTTATCAATTGCAAAACAAATGATATGGCACTACGATAAGGTTGGCGCGTTCATTATCCAACACCCGCAGCGAAGAAAAGGTAAAATCCATGATATATTGGCGAATCCCGTCATTAAACAAACAATTCCCTCAATAGCATTTTGCCGAACCAGTTATGTGACCATTTGAACAAAATGAAGAAAATCCGAAAGAGAGAAATTAAGAAGGGAAGAGAAAAAAACCTAAATAATAAGAAAGCCGTTAGCAAGACGAAAACTATTCAAGCAAATCGTTCTTAATCTTTTATAAAAAAATAATATAAAAAAAATACTGATGACATACAATAAAATAATTGGTATGGTTTTCACACGAATCACACGGTATAATTCTTCAATTATGAACACATGCATTTGAATAAAGAAAATTACAAACAACAGAATACATCTAATTACAAATGGAATACTTTCAATGTATGAAAACCAAACCAATTTTACAGATTTCTGACAAATAAAAAATAACACTAAATTATCTTATTCAAAAAAAATATAAAATCGTTACGTAATATATGGACACACCAGAAAAAGTACAAATAAATAGGTTTTAAACAAAGAACTTACCAAAGGGCGGCATTGAACCAAATATGAAATAAGTTTAAACAGCCATTATAACTTTAATAATTCATTACAAAAACCTTAGTGACAAAATACTACACGAAAAAAAAATAAGCAAAGCACTTGCAATTTTAATAGAAATTACGTTTTTAGGTTTTTGTACTCGGGCAACGAACATAAAAATAAAATTCATCTTTTATGCTCTGTTACACTGAATCAATGCTTTGGTAACAAAGGACCTTGTTAGGCGCATGTGCGACTTGTTGTGTACCCTCTACTCGCTAGACAAATAGAACAAACGATACGCTCACATGTACTTCAGGTAACAGGATAACAGAAAGGCTAATCATTAATGTACATTACCAATTTGTGAATAATAATAAGAAAAATTATTTTTTACATTACACGCCACCAGCCCGGTTAAAATTGAAAATTTTAGGAACTGAAATTTTCAATTTTACTAATGACTTCCACCTAGATTGAAAGAATGCTCATATTAACGAAAGAAAAATTTAATTTCTTTGACTACTGGTTCGATACTATGAATTCAAAATTAAGAAATAATGTTAGAAGGCGGTCCACCATATTTAATCGTAACTTGAAAAACCAAACATATTTTCGGCATAAACCAAACGTAAAATAATTAATTCATCCATACGAAACAAATTAAATGACTAAAGGTAAGAAAACTAAATTTACATAAAAATACATAATACAAAAATTTTGTCCCAATGAAACATTATAAAAACAAATTTAATAACCACGTTATAGTTCAAAATAAAATTATTAAGAAGAGATGTCCCGGTTGCAACTGCCACGAAGTCAATCATAGCCTAAAGTAAATTCATATAAGGGCGCCTGGCTACATAAAGGTAAAAGAAATTCTAGACAGTAAATAACGAATCTAAACAGGATAAATGAATAAATGAAATGTAATTAACCAAATGGAATAACTATGGGCGACGAGATGGCACGTAATAGAGAGACTAGTCGTAGTCCAAATATCCTCAACAGAGAAACGCACCGACATCGCATAAACTCACACACACCAATACAAACCAAGCAATTACTCATTCACACCAATCACTCAATTCACACTCGCTGGTATTCGTAAGTAGTAAGAGTCACCTGACCCCTGAAAAATCCTAAATAGTCACGAACACCCCAAATTTTCTGACAAGCGCCAGATTAACACAACAACAAAAAATATTGGTTCATTGCTCACACGAGAACTCTAACAAACCAAAAAAAAAAAAATTCAGGCTCACATCGGACCCCCAATAAATACAAAATATATACTCCACGAGCTAGTACCAAAAGAAATATTACAAAAAAAAAATGATATTTAATAAACGAAAAATTTTTAATGATAGTCAATAATGAAATCAAAATCAAATTAACATGAAGTGAGTAAGAATACCACACTTCATAGTAACAAAATGTCGATACATTCGACATACAGATCGACGGTTTAGACTCAGATAGAAAATATATGGGACGCCGCGGCAAAACTGGGACCAAGATTGAAAAGAAAATACCGATAAAATCATTTGTAAACTTCAAAGTTATAAACTACACTAATACATTAAGCTAAATCTTAAAATTGACCAAAATTAAAAATAAGCCGCCTAATGGGCAACCAAAATAAATATAAACAATCAAAAAAAATTTTTTGATATTCACCGACAATATCGTATTGTAGCTCACGAGCTAAGGAATCTTGTGTAAATAAAAAAAGTTAATAAAATACGCAAACTATAAATGAATGTCTGAATAAATTTTGAAACAATATCAACAAAGCAGTTACACAAATATATAATTTAGTATTGAATGAAATGCTATATTTTACTAATAAAAAAATAAAGTGTATTTAATAACAATTAAAGAAAATCGCTCGTACTTCTTCAAAGATTGAAATATAATCTAAATACTACACAAAATGCCAACATAATAACAATAACACTCATTGCTAGATAATTAATAAGTAACTAATCAGTATACAAATTTTTGACAATATTTTAATTTGATTAATTTTCTTAAAGAGCACGTCACCTCGATAATAGATATTACTAGTAATAAAATTTAGACAAAACTTGATCAGAACCCATTTATTGAAAAAAATGTAGGGCGACTTTACATTAATGAAAAGTTACGAACAAAAGGTTGTAAAACTTAGTAATGAATACAAATTCGTGGTACACGAACGATAGACGGACTGACGTAATATTCAAATAAAATGTACTGATACAAAATAATAAATTTAGGTAACAATAACATATACCTATTCGGTTATACTAAAGTGATAAATATAAATACAAAAAAGTACTTGTGCAATGAGTGAAAATAAGTTTATACAGTAATGATAAATTCGGGCGCACAAAAAATGAATTTTAACAAATAATAAAATTTAAGTACGGCAAATTTGATAAATTTGACTATGATGTGTGTCAATCGAACGCTCTTTACGACGGTTTTGTACCGTTCAGGCATGCGCAGTGCGGGCCTGCTATCTTATTCTATGCCAGAGATAGCACGGCAGCTAAGTAATTTGACTATGGTGATACGTCAAACCAGTCGCTCTTTTCGACAGATTTTTACCGTTCAGACATGCGCAGTGCGGGCCTGCTATCTTATTCTATGGCACAGATAGCACGGCAGTTTTGAGGTACAAAAAGCTATAACAAATGACGTAGATGATAAATAATAAAAACTGACACTAAATAATAAACTTAAATAAATAAAATTGAATTATTGTAGCATTTACATGACACTAACTTAATCATTTAAACGGGCATGATATTTCTTGAGGGCTGATACGTGGTAGACACCTAGAGATCGATCGTTAAGGTTAGCAAGTTCGTAACGGTTATTCGACAGTTTAATTTTAATTTTTGCTTTTACAAATTTAGGTGCTAGCTTTGCTGAAAAATAATTTCCCGCATCGGAAAGAACATAGTTTTTTCTCCAAACGATATCTCCTACGCCAAAGGTTAATTCATAACGTCTTAAATTGTAACGGTGGCTAGATTGTTCAAAAGCTAATTTAAGTCGTTCGTTAACGAGTTTATGGGCTTCTTTGAGAGCTAACCAACGTGGTTTATCTACGTTTACATTAGGTTCATCAGGTAAAAAGTTACCTACTTCATCTCCAGCTCCTTTTAGATGAATTTCACGCCCAAATACATAGGAAACTCCCATTACGCAATCCACTGGGACCAAATTGCTAAATGAGAGTCAAAGATCACGGGCGTCAGTGTTTCTGATTTATATATTTGTATGATTTACTGTTACAAACTATTACTAAGACTCTAACACATTCAAACATATTTGCTTTAAAACACGGAGGGGTGCCATTATGTATATCTTATGTGCGACAAAATTGCTAAATGGGAGCGTGCGATATGGGAGTTTCCTATGTAATAAATAAGACGGTGTGAAACCAGTAATAGAGGTGCCTATGATTCGATTTTTACGTTCGGTAGGATTTGATGAAGGGTGGTACTTCGGACATAGTTGTAAAGTGACAGAATATGTTTGTAGAAATGTGCGGAACTCGTTAGAAACAAAGTTCGTCGCGTTATCTGTAATTAAATAGTCGGGCGCGCCGAATATTAGGAATACGCTATTCTCTAAGTGATTAATTATTTCGTTAGCACTGATAGATTTCAGTGGGAAGAACAGTGTAAATTTACTGAAAAGGTCATTTATAACGATGAAATAGCGATTTTTGTGCCGGGGAGTCATCGGGAAAGGACCACAGACATCCAAGCTTAGGTACTGCCATGGACGAGAAATTTTACGGTTACCTAAAAGACCAGTGGGTAGTTGCTGTTCGACTTTCTGAGCACCACAAGTGTCACAAGTACGGACGAAATTAGCAACATAAATAGCCATTTTTGGCCAATAGTATTTAGTAGCTATTCGGTACAATGTTTTATGTATACCGAAGTGTCCGCTAGTGGGATCGTCGTGACAAAGGGACATAATTTCTTTTCTACGAGATTTCGGTACGACAGTTTTCCAGGGGTCTTTGTCTACATCAAAGCGATTTACAGGTTTACAAAGCTTAAATAATGTGTTATTTTCCACTCGCCAATACGTATAATTAAGAGGGTTGTTCGTGACACGCCCAATCATTTTTGAATACCAACGATCGTTATCGGTGGATGATAACTGCACATTACAGACTATTCTAGATAAAGCATCGGGGCCAACAAGTTGAGAACCTTTACGATGTACAATTTTAAAGTTAAATTGTTGGAGCCTAATTACCCAACGAGTTAATCGACCTACCGGGTTTTTTAAATTATGTAACCAACCTACATAACATCGAAATTTTTCAATAGCCCATAGGACACTTAAACATTCACGCTCAGTGACGGAGTAATTTCTCTCCTGCGGAGTGAGACTACGACTAGCGTAAGCGATGACACGTTCTCCATCGGGGAAATTTTGGGTCAAAACACCACCTAATCCAATACTCGAGGCATCACATTGCAATGTAAATTCTAGGTCGAAATTGAGATGACATAACTGGTGGTGAGATTAAAATTTTCTTAAGTTCATCAAATGATCTTTGTTCAACAGACGTCCAGGTCCATTTATTACGTTTACGTGTTAGTTTAGTAAGTGGATTTGCGATATCCGCGAAATGAGGAACGAAACGGCGATACCTAGGTTCGGGAAAATTTTCCACAGCAGCTGTTTTTTCTTTATCTGGTTGTAAACCATCTTTGTCAACAATGAATCCGAGATATTTTAATTCCGATCTAGCAAATTTACATTTCTCAAAATTTAGCGATAAGTTAGCTCGGACAAGTCGTTGAAATACTTGTTCGAGAACTTGTAAATGTGCAGTAAAATCAGGTGTAACTATAATGATATCGTCCAGGTAAACAAAAACGTATGGATCTAATTCGGCTCCGAGGATGGTATCAACTAAACGTTGCATAGTTGTAGGACTGTTTATGAGGCCAAACGGCATTCTACAAATTTGAAAACAACCCTTGCCAGTAACACTAAAGCTAGTTTTCTCACGACTAGAAACTTCTAAGGGGATTTGACAAAAAGCTGAACAAAGATCTAAACTAGACATTACGCGGGCATTATGGAGACGATCTAATATAGATTGCATGCGCGGTAACGGATAGGCGTCTGGTTTCGTTACTGAATTGACTTTGCGCAGGTCAAGGCAAAATCTAAAGTCACCAGAATCCTTGCGAACAACAACCACTGGAGACGACTAGGGTGAATTAGATGGCCCTACAACTCCTAAAGACAACATTCTTTCGACTTCAGAATGGATAAATTGTTCTATAGGTTTAGAATACGCGTAACAACGTTGCTTAATTGGCAAAGCATCACCTGTATCAATCTTGTGAGAGATTACATTGGTACAGCCAAGCGCTGGCATGATTTTAGCATATTTCTCAACTAATTGATCAGTCAATTCGCGTTGTGACACCTGATGATTCATTGAAGGAACAGACCTGGTGATCACTTACATTCATGGTAAAAGTTCGGGACGGAATATCAATAGTTATTCGAAATGCTTGAATAAAATCTACACCTAGAATGATGTCAGTTAACAAATTTTCGACTACGTAAAAGTTGATATATTTCTCATAATAAATACCATTCAAAATGTGAAGAAATTATTTAATTACATAAAAACCATTCTTTGTACCAGATCTTTTGTTCTTAATGAATAGTTTGACTCTTATTTTACTTATAATGTTCACTACTGTTTAGAGATTTTGTCAAGTTTAGTATGTTTGTACTACTCTACAATCTACCTGTACTAACTAGTCTATAATTTTTGTATAGAGGAAGGTCAAAACTCCTTGCTCAAAAAGTTGTATACTTTTATAGCAATAAATTTATTTATTTATTATTATTTATTTATATATTTCTCATAATCATGTAACTTTACTAGAATTTTAACGCTATGTAGTATGTTTGTGGACGTACCATCGGTAATAGATACCTTAGTGAACGGACTACGTTTCAACGGCGGGTAAATGTGACAAAGTTTATTCCAAACTGACAAACTGAGAACCCAAATTGAAGCTCCACTATCCAAAAGACCTAGGTAATGTTCGTTTTCGGTAGATACACGGACATACGGACAAGTACTTCAAGGTGATAACGCATAAGATTAATTTGATCGTTGTTCTTAGAGGAAGAACAAAACGTTTTTACCTTTTGCAGCCATGATAACCATTCGGGACTAGAGTGATGGATCGGTTTTGGCTTAACGGTAGAGCGAGACCAACGATCCGATTGGGCGGTCATTCGGCGTTTCCCGAACGAGGTACTCTAGAACAATTTGGACACGACGGACGCGTAATATTAGACCGACCACAACCGAAACAAAATCTAGATTTAGGTTTGGTACATTGCTGGAAATGATGACCGACTTCGCGACAGTTCCAACAGTTTATATGTCGGGAAGTAGTAATAGCGGGTGACGCAGACGGAGGGGTGATATTCGTGTCATTAATTGCAGTTTCTAATGCTGAACTAGTAGATGCTACAGGAGGAATTGACTGAACAGTCTGAATAGGAAGAACAGAACGTGTATGTGAGGGATGGTATCTTTGGGGTTCTAAACTACAACTCGTTCTAAATTACAACAAAGATCGTATAATTCATTATAAGTACTAATACGTGCTGCAGCAGCCGTATATGCTAATTGTGAACTAAGGCCGTCAATTAGAATTTCAATTTTTTGTTCGTCCGGAACAGGATGTGACAATTTTTGAAATAAAGATTCCATAATAACTAAATAGTCTATTGATCTTTCGTTACTGAGTTGTCGACGATTAAAGATTTGTCTCCAAATCATGTTGTCAGTATTCGACAAAGAGTAATGTGCTCGTAACTTTTTCGTGAAATCTGACCAAGTATGAATTTGGTCTTTAATAGTTCTGTACCAGGTTAAAGCAGAATCAGTAAGTAATTCTGAAACGCTATTTAAAAGCTCGGGCTCTGTAACATTACGAGAAACGCTAAATTCGTCTAATTGAAGCAAAAACTCATCGACAGAACCTTTGCCACTTATGGACGGGTACTTTCGACTTTGACACAGACGGACTAACTTGAGTTACAGGTGGGGGAAAGTTTTGTGGATTGGGTGGTCTTAACTGATAAAGTAAATTTAAACGGGAATCTAAAATTGTGCATTTAGCTAATAAACGATCAAGTCGTTGTATCTCATCCTCAACTTCAGTACTAGCTTTTACGATATTAAGTCTAGAGTAATAATGATCTAGACGGTTTGACAGAGCTACATATAACGATGTACTAGAAGGAGTAATTGTCTCCACATCAGATTCTAAATGGTCTAATTTGTCATTTAAAGTGGCTATTTCACCTAAAACGTTAAGTTCAATCCTATCTACGAGAGGAACGTTAACTAATTCCGGAAGTTTAAGTAAAGCCTGACGAATAGACATACGAGGTATGTCGGTGACACCACGAGCCATTATCTCGAAAGATAATTCGTCAATGGACAGACCCACAAAATTGTTTTCTACCATAATAAATAATGATTAAATAAATATAAACAAGAATAAATAATTCTAAACTAACAAATTCCGATTTAACCGCACTAAGTTAAAAAGTGTAACTTATATAAATAAAATATCAGACACGCCAAATTATTTCGGACAAAAAAAAATTGTTGTGAACACACCAAAATAATGTGGACACACCAAAATAATGTAAATAAAAAATATTGTGAACACCCCAAAAAATAATGTGGACACACCAAAATTATTCAATAGGACGATTCTCTGACAAGTAGTCAATAAAAATGAAATTTTCGAAATGGAATAATTTGATTGGAATCTAGTTTTTGTTGTAAAAAAACATATAAACTTTATCAAACAAGTAAAATTTTTGAAAAAATATAATTGACTTTTACGGTATAACACCGAAAAGTTGACCCATTGTAATTTGTCACCAATATCTAATTTGAAAACAAATTTCAGTATTGTTTTTTAACACTGTGATACAATTAAACAAACTCAAATCATATGAAAGGGTAAGTCTAGGCTTAAGGTACACACAGCAGTGCGACTTTTTAAGCTGTATTGTTTTTTCCTAATACAAAACAACTGTTTTCACAAGTGTGATTTCCTGTCCCGTGTGTCACGCATAAAATGATTTTTTCAAATTATCTTTGAAATTAACAAATGAATTTTCTTTGAACGTAGGTTGTAAAGGTAGAATAACAATGCAAATGCAAAAATATGTTTATATTAAATTTACATAATCTTGGAATTTTTAAATTTTTAATTTAAAAAATTCCCGTGCGTCACGTGACGCACGGGACATGCAGATTCGACTAAGAAAATGAGTAAATTTACACATTGGGTGTGGTAATACATGTTTATCATAACATTTTAAATAGCATACATCACATATTTTATGTATGCAGTGCCGGATTTACACTAGCGGCACGCGGGGCACTGACCCCAGGCGGCAAAATTTGGAAGACACGTGATAATTTTTTTTTGGGGTCATTACTTATCTTCACAATAAAGGCACTGTATTCTCATTTAAAATCTAGCCAGCTAATGAATATACTGTTTACAAAGATATTTAAACTAGAATGTAAACTTTGTACAATTATTCAAAAAAAGTTCGTAAACAAAAAAAAAATAGTGAATAAATTCTATTATTTTCTTTAAAAGATATGAAATATTATAATAATTATAAGTAAAACAGTAACAGTTATATTTGATTTGAGAAGCTTATTAACACAATATTAATAAGGTTACTTTAGTGTCCCGTGCGTCACGTCCCGTGCATCACGATACAGTGTGCAGATAAAATAGCAATTAACTCATTAAAAAACGAAAATTTTTCTAAACAAAAATAAACATTATAAAGAGAATAATACAAGGAAAAATATTTATGATAAGAAAAATAAAAATAATATCACAATTCACAGAAAATATACAGTGAACTAGGTGAACCATAATTGAAGCATTCGTACGAGTCCCGTGCGTCATGCTTATTAATGTCTTATTTCTTGAGTGCTGGATTTCAGATATAAATTAAAATATACTAATTAGATACATATTGGGATAATACCAGTAATAATATTTTGCTTGGATTATTATTAATTGTAATTTTCTTTTAAAACATGTTTTTGTTGTACAAATGTCCCGTGCGTCACGCTGAGAATCGCCCAATAGAGATAAATATTGTGGACGCACCAAGAATACGCGAAAGGGACAAGTAATGTGGACACACCAGAATATTAAAAAAAATTCCCTCCGCGAGTTAAATAAATTAAATAAAATAAATAAAATACGAAGTACGAAATATTATTTCGGACATACGAAATTATTGTAGACACACCAAAAAAAAAAATGTTTTGCTAGAGTACAAAACCTTTACAATAAATATAACATATAAAATATTATACCTCAAATCACAAGATTACCAAAATTTACAAAATTACATACAACATAGCATTTGGTTCGATTCGCTCCTTTGGTTTCCTTCCATAAGTAAACTAACTCTTCAAAAATTATCTAAAATAATACAATAATATGTTAATTTCTGTGATCGAAACAAAATAAAATGTGTACAAAATTGTGATCATAAAACATAATTTAATTATAAAGCAAAGTAAATTCACAATCTTGTACAAATTTAACAAAAGTTCATGAAACAAAAAATCAAGGTGTGACTTCTGATTTGAGAAGCTAATCAAAATATCTCAGTCTTTCCCGGCAAAAATCAAATCAGAAATCAACAGCCTATTGCAAAATAATTTCAAGAAAATTCTATCAACAAAATTGATCACATTAAAATATTTATTAAGTGAATACAAACAAATATGGAACATTTTAAAATTTATGTATCAAAACAATTCAAATTGACTATTGAAACTAAATTACATAATCAACAAAATATTTATTTGTTAGTAAATAAGTACCAGGTATTTCGTTTGCACTGAGACAAAGCAGTGAGATTCAAATAAATTTCTATATTGTGTCAGTAACAAAAGGATAAAAAGACCGCTAAAGACTATTTAAAAGACGATCTAATAGACTTTCTAATCGGGAGCCTAAAAGATTATCTAATAGACTGCTGAGAAAAAATGATCGAATAGACTGTCTCACGTTCAGGCCAAATTTATATAAGGCCCCACGTTGGCGGCGCCAAATTTATATAATGATGGATATGATAAAACAAAACTATTAGTTGCATGTTGAATTAAAATTTACAGTTTATTTACAAATGCAAATTACAAAGTTACATTAAGATGTTGGTATAGTTTCTTTTACAAAATTACTGACAATTGTTCCATTGAATCGACTAGCTCAGATAAGTTTATTACATGTTACTCGGTGGTCAAGCTCAGGGGATACGCTCTGTATCTAACAAGTAAAAATCTTGAAGTGATAATTCCCGATTTTGATGAAACTTGGTAAGTGTGTAGAACATAAAAAAATAACAGACCCGTATTTTTCTTTATCGGCCAAAAACGCCATTTATGGGATGAAATCCGCCCCCAAAGTTGGGGTAAAAATTTAATTTTGTCGAATTACTCGAAAACTATAACAGATAGAAAAAAAGTTTAAATTGACACAACCCTCCATTTTTAAAGATCTTTCTACTGATGTACTCAAATCCAGGGTCGGACCTATTGGAGGGACCGTGACTATAAAATCGAGGGTCAATTTTGAAATAGGGTGAATATGATTCGACCAATCAAAATATTAATATCAAATATGAAAACTACATCAAAAACACTAGTTTACCTGTTTTTGCTAAAAGCCGTTACGTTAAATCTACAAGCTCAAATCTTAATCTAAAATCTTACATGTGCAGTCAATATTTTACTTACAATATCTTTAAACATAATTTTTTAAATCGTTTTTATTTACTGTATTTATACCCTACAATTTATATTTAAACAAAAATATTCGATACAATTTTATTATAATGTTATTCGTACAAAATTAAGGGCTCTATACAAATTCCGGTAGCTCTAATTAACTTCCCATTGGAAGTTATTGTAATGGGTCCGATTTTACGAATCGCTAATTTAGACATATCTCTACGTTTCAAGGGCACTAGAATCCGAATCCATCGTATCAACTCCCGACTAATTTCATTCGATGTGTAATTAAAAAGTGAAGACTGGACAAAGTTTTCAGCAAATTCGGATTAGCGTTTTGTTTTTTCTGATAAAAAACGGAATTAACTTTATTAACACAACATAGATCATATAGATTTGTTACCATGTCTTTATTATATGTTATTAGGTAATTAATAAAAATTATTTACCTGAAATAGAATATTAGGAAAATTTCAAAATAAAAGATATAATAAAATTTAGTTAACACAATTTATTTAACAATATTTAGTGGAATTTTTACAATTTGAATTTACTGAATAAAGAGAACGTTTTTCTCTTATTCAGGATGACATGCTCGGCTAAATTTGAACAATTGTAAAAATAAAATTTTAATTATTATCTCAAGGTCGGTAGAAGTTGATTTTCAGACAATATTACATAAGCAAAAAAAAACTTTTACAAAAGAGGTATATATATAGAGCGTAAAATTTACAAGAGGAAAAGATAAAGCGAAATACAAAAGAAACAATAAATGAATGAGCACAAATATCCCAATATGTTAGCTGATAAATTTAAGATAAATTACATAAAAAATTTATACAAAAAGGAAAGATAAGCAACGTACATTTATCAACCAGCACAGAAGGAGATTAAGCTTCTAAAGATTAATAAATAGTAATTGACAGGAATCTTTCATACAAAGATAAGAAATAAGAGAAGTTAGATATAGATAAATAAAGAATGTAATGGAAGATTACTGCCAATAAGTCAAAATATTAAATAAATTAATTAAATTAATACATCCAAGTAGTTACAGGTATAAGGTAAAATTTTACTACGATAGTACATTTGAATTAAAAAAAGATAAATTACTACTGCATTGAATTTTTGAATTAGTAAAAGCGAAAATTAGTTGAAGTTTCACTGAGTTCAACAAACACTAATAAAATTTCTACGAGTTAGCTCCACGTGGTGAAATTGTAGGTTAAAGCTACTTAACTCAAATGCTTCCGGTGATAATTCGATGCAATACAAAGCAAACATGCACCAAGCGTATAATCATGAATTCCAGCTTGACACAATTCCAAGGATAGTGCAGAGCGAACCAGCCCAAAACGTTACGGCAGTCCAAATAAGGTGAATTCGTACCAAAAACAACCACTCATTTGCATAAACCAGTGTCCAATTTTCTTGTTTTAAATAGGATCATCAATAAAAGCAGTAGATTAACTTTTAAACAGAATTAGTATATAGAAATGAATAAAAGGGAAACCTATACAAGAAATTTACAATTTTAAATATGTAATTAATTGATAAATAAAAGTGCTTTTCGTAGGTTATGCAACAACAATGTTCATTTGAACAAAATTACAGAACCACGAGGCACTTGCAGCAACAATAGAAATAAAAAAAAATTATTACCTGTACAGAAATTGAACTGAACCAGTAAAATATGAAATTTCAAAAGAATGAACGCACGGTCCACTTCAGGTTTTATAGCAAAATTTTACCACGTAAACAACTGTCAATTTACAGATACCAACCAAAAAAAATTGTATTCAAACGTGAATAAGCTCGCAGAGGAATTCAAACGCATACAGCATGTTCCAATTACACAATGTTCAATATGCAATTGTATTACGTAAATGACAAAAAAAATAAATTTTTAAAAAAAATAATTATAAATTAAAATTTTCTTTAAAATACGTTCAAGAATGTAACAATGTATAATGGCCTAAAAACCTAATTGATGTTAAAAACGCCAGTAAATTATTATAAAATTTAAGGAAAAAAAAAACACGAAATAAGAAATTTTTTATAAAATATTTTTGTCTCGCATAATTGAGAACAAATGATAATAACATTTGTTTGATAAGAGTACCCACCTTTAGGTGTAGAGGGCGAAGTCCCTGGTGTGGTGCAAGGGGAAAAGCCTCTATCGGGGGCCCAGGTGAGGAGCCCCCTGAAATGAAAAAACAATTATTTATGTACAGTAGTCTCTAGTCTTTAACGACACCCAATGGGAAGTTGACAGTGTGGGTAGACCTGTCCCCTCAAATTTTTAATATTGGAAACTGTTGAAATATTTTAAAACCAGAGTCGGTAGAGGCAAAATTTAAATTAACTAATAGTCATATTTCTTGCATATTTCTATGTAATTAACTACTACAGTTTTTACATAACTTTTACTTTACAGTATAAATTATTCTTTTGGAATTAATGATCCAGCATTTTTATTAACTAGTAAAATAGTACTCTAAAGAAAATTTAATATTACACGATCACTACTAAAAATATAAAACGCTTCACTGTAAAAATATTACTGGCAAATCTATGAAATAATGGTGATCCGAACGATATTCACCAATGCTGGAAAATCGGAAGTAGGTTGTACTAAAAATTGGGTATAGTAAATATTTAATTTTTTCTGAAGACCCGTTAATAACTACGACCATGGATTAATAAATATAAATATCCCTGTATATTTTCTGAGCTCTAAAACAATTATATGCTACGTCAATTTAAATTTTGCCTCTACCGATTGTGTTTTAAAATATGTCAACAGTTTCCAATATTAATTAGAGCTACCGGAATTTGTATAAAGCCCACAATTTTGTACGAATAACATTATAATAAAAATTTTGCACAATATTTTTGTTTAAATATAAATTGTAGAGTATAAATACAATAAATAAAGACGATTTAAAAAGTTACTTTTAAAGATATTATAAGTAAAATATTGATTGGATATGTAAGATTTTAGATTAAGGTTTGAGCTTTTAGCTTTAACGTAACGGCTTTTAGCAAAAACAGGTAAACTAGTCTTTTTTTGTAGTTTTCATATTTGATATTAGTATTTTGATTGGTCTAACCATATTCACCCAATTGCGAAATTGACCCTCAATTTTATAGTCAAGGCCCCTCCAATAGGTCCGACCCTGGATTTGAGTACATCAGTAGAAAGATCTTTAAAAATGAAGGGTTGTGTCAATTTAAACTTTTTTTCTATCTATTATAGTTTTCGAGTAATTTGACAAAATTAAATTTTTACCCCAAATTTGGGGGCGGATTTCATCCCTACAATGGCGTTTTTGGCCGATAAAGAAAAATACGTGTCTGTTATTTTTCTATGTTCTACACACCTACCAAGTTTCATCAAAATCGGGAATTATCACCTCAAGACCTTTACTTGTAAGTTTAGTCCAAACGACACAAAACGATAATAAAATGAATTAAATTATTACAATGCTCACTCAACTTAAATAAAATTAAGGCTTCCGGCAAATGCCAAGAAAAACTACTAATCCGCCATAAACGAACCATATCGGCTGCGGCAGGTATGTGCAGGCAGGAACACGCCACGCCACGCATTGGAACACAGGTTGGCGCGTTCATTGTCCAACACCCGCAGCGAAGAAAAGGTAAAATCCATGATATATTGGCGAATCCCGTCATTAAACAAACAATTCCCTCAATAGCATTTTGCCGAACCAGTTATGTGACCATTTGAACAAAATGAAGAAAATCCGAAAGAGAGAAATTAAGAAGGGAAGAGAAAAAAACCTAAGTAATAAGAAAGCCGTTAGCAAGACGAAAACTATTCAAGTAAATCGTTCTTAATCCTTTATAAAAAAATAAAATAAAAAAATACTGATAACATACAATAAAATAATTGGTATGGTTTTCACACGAAACACACGGTATAATTCTTCAATTGTGAACACATGCATTTGAATAAAGAAAATTACAAACAACGGAATACATATAATTGCAAATGGAATACTTTCAATGTATGAAAACCAAACCAATTTTACAGATTTCTGACAAATAAAAAATAACACTAAATTATCTTATTCAAAAAAAAATATAAAATCGTTACGTAATATATGGACACACCAGAAAAAGTACAAATAAATAGGTTTTAAACAAAGAACTTACCAAAGGGCGGCATTGAACCAAATATGAAATAAGTTTAAACAGCCATTATAACTTTAATAATTCATTACAAAAAACTTAGTGAGAAAATATTACACAAAAAAAAAGAAAAAATAAGTAAAGCACTTGCAATTTTAATAGAAATTAAGTTTTTAGGTTTTTGTACCCGGGCAACGAACATAAAAATAAAATTCATCTTTTATGATTGTTACACTGAATCAATGCTTCGGTAACAAAGGACCTTGTTAGGCGCATGTGTGACTTGTTGTACCCTGTACTCGCTAAACAAATAGAACAAACGATACGGTACACTCACATGTACTTCAGGTAACAGGATAACAGAAAGGCTAATCGTTAATGGACATTACCAATTTGTGAATAATAATAAGAAAAATTAATTTTTACATTACAATATCTTCAAAATTTATGTACAAACTTCAGCAATTTGTATAGTTATTGTCAACAAAATTTTGATGTGCAATAAAATTGTTATTTAAATTTTGATTTAAATCGATCCAAAAATCGATTTTTTTTGGGATAATCGACGTCTCTGCCACTGAGGTAACATTACGTAGTGCGTGTCAAAAACACGCACTCGACGAATTTTTTTAACCATGCTGTGTGTATATATTATTCACTGGTTTTGGATAAAAATGTTTCACTGATTTTTGCTTCCAGTTAGGTTTTTTATTTTTTCTATACATAAATAATTGATAAGAATCACTCCCAGTTATTCGAAATTGTCTTTCTTTAAGCCACACGGAATGAAACTTCATAGTCTGAACACAAATATCTACGATATCACCATCTAATTTAGAAATAACGTTTTGACAACAATCTTTGATAAGACTTACTTTAACTTTCTTTAGCTCATTCAGAAATTTAGAAGAAAGTTGATTTTTGAAAATAGCCAGTATTCTAGAAGGATCACAGGTAAAATTATTGTTTACTTCTTGAAGAACATCATGCTTTCCACGTCTAAAGAAAATAAAAAAATATAATAATAAAGTAATTTAGAAACATTAGAAATTGTGTAAAATAAAACTGAAAACCAGCAACGATTCTATAAAGAAAAAAATTTAAACGTAAGTAGAATGGCTAGGCCGGTAAGGCGGCACCGTAAAACTAACCACCGTAAAACTAACCAACCTTTTGCCAATGTTTGAAATCGTGTAACTTTACGGTACTACACATTCCGAACTGATGAGTCATCAAACTGTATCGATGTGCCAACCTTAACCTTTGACCCGGCACGTACCGAGTACATGTATCAAAATTTGTTGTTGACATTTGACCCCCACACGCGCTCATACTGTTGGCCTTGAAATTCCTAAGTCATGTAATCACCACTTCAACAAAATAAATTCAACTTAACCCATTATGCATCATCACAATTTGTTCATCACGAATTGGTTTTGTGTTAACCCATTACCCGCCAGCACTACCGTAGTTTTTGAATACAAACCTAACGCATGCGCAGACTGAATTTTAGTACACGACGCATGCGCAGACTGAATTTTAGAACCCGACGCATGCGCAGACTGAATCTTAGGCTACAAATTGATAGATGGAGTACACTACCGCGTCAAGAATGTGGGGTTACCCTAACTCGGGGGTGGCCCCAAACTTTTGACACCGTACTGTACTTAAATTTTTGGTACACTGCGGTGTCAAAAGTGCGGGCCCCCTGGCTAAAAAGGTATCCGATCACTTTTTGAAGCGTACTGTGCTTATTTTGTGTGTACATGCAAACCTTGACCCCAACACGCGCTTACCATAATTGCATCATTTTAAACGAAAGGTACACTACCGCGTCAAAAATGTGGGGAATACCCTAACCCAAGGGGTGGCCCCAAACTTTTGACACCGTACTGTACTTAAATTTTTGGTACACTGCCATGTCAAAAGTGTGGACCCCCTGGCGAAAAAGGTATCTGATCACTTTTTGAAGCGTACTGTACTTATTTTGTGTACGTGCAAACCTTGGCCTTTGACCCCAACACGCGCTTACCTTAATTGCGTCATCTTGAACGAAAATTGGGAGGCCACTAAATTTTGTGGGGGGCACTGTACCAAGCGCTACCGCAAAACTAACTTCAGACTCCAGGATCCAGACTCCAGATTTCCGACTCTAGATTTTAGACCGCTGCTGTACTGCCGGAAATTTGGGTGTCAATTGTACTTGAGGGGATTTTTTGTATATGAGTCAGCACTTTCTAAGATGTTTATTTAGTAAAAAACTCGTGACTTTTATACGGTTTGAGTTTGTTTATTTAAGATTTTTTAGCTAACTATTTGTAATTTCATGATATGTTTGTAAATAGATACATATATTATATTAACATATAATATCACATATAATATATTACGGATGTGTATTTAATATTTTTAATGAATATTTTCTTATACAGGGTGTATCATGAAATATGCTTTTCAATTAGAATAGTAAATATAATTGGATTTTTTTAAATACTTTTATAGGTTAACAAAAGAAACTTCTTGCTGTAAAAAAATAGGGAAATTCAGGGTAATAATTAAATAAAACGCACATAATTTTTTTTTTAAATTTTATTTATAGAATATATATAAAAAAAATTAAATTGCTTAAATCTATATATTACTTAAAATCTATTTTCCATAGAAAAATTTTTTAAAAAAATACAATTTTCTAATGAACAAATTTTGTCAGAATGAAGCATACAACGTCTTGAATAATATTCATCTCGCAGATTGGAAATCTTCGGTACATCAAATATTTCTTCCAAATTCAAAATCCACGGCTGATTTTCGGTGTCATCAAACAAATTTGAAATCCATTTCTTCTTTTCACTGCCCTTGACTATATGACATCATACTTCTTTAATACAGGTTTCAATATGGTATTAAGTTTATTGTATGGCATAAATCCATACGACCAAGGTATCCCATGCAAGGTGATATTTGTGGTGGCAACTCATAAAATATTTAAGCGACGTGCTGAAACAGAAATTGGCAGTGTATTAGCAAAATGTCTGTACAACACGGTGTTGAGTTAAGTATAAGTGATCTGTGAATCACTTTTACTGCCACTGATGAAACAATGGATCCGGTTTTGGAGAAGTTGAATAAACTTGGTGCTGGTAAACCATTCAAATCGCTATCTACACTCAAGCCGTATGAAACGTGGAAAATTCTTGACGTACGACGCATGGAAACTCGATATGGGCCAGCGGTTGCGGTGGAACTTGCAGATGCTCAAGTGTTCTTTCCAAAACGATTCGCGGATTTGAATGAGCAGACCATGCAATGTTTACGTACAGGACAATATTTTATTACATATAAAGGAACTGATTCCAGTGTTTTTTTACATATTGTGGAATTTAGCAAATAGCTATCACATGTATGATGTTTGGTGTAAGCTTAAGGAAACTGCTAGATGTGAAAATGAATTGATTTACTTTTTAATTTTAATATTGTAAACGTATATTTTATTAAAATAAAATTATTTTACGTATAAATTCTTATATTGTTCTTATTTTACAACACATTAGAACCTCCCAAATTATATCTTGAATTATGATAAGACTCTTAGTAGGTATGGGGCCAGTTGGCAACGCTATGTAATTGCCTATATTCAGGAGCAAGTATTTTAATGTTGGTTTTGAGTAGGTATGTGGTCACCTGACACTTGCATATGGCTTTTTATTCATTTTTCTGAACTAATTTCCGAATCGAAAGAGCGTAATGGGGGCAAAATGTGTAAGCCGGATGTCAACCGCTACTTCATGGAGTAAAATGAGCAACTCAGATGTGGTGGTGGCGGTGGTGGTGGAGTATATAAGTAATCGCTAACACAATTCTGAATTAATCTTGTAAGACTAGTTGAGCTTTAAACATCTATTATACTGTTCGAGTGTACGCAGTGCTATAAAAGCTTCTCGCGGAAAGATTCTCTTTCACGTCATATAAGAGATACACCTATGCGGGAATTTTCACCAAAAAGGTTTGAAAATAGTTACTCTCTTGATCCGCTAAAAAGACAAACATTAGACACGGCTGATGACTTATCTAGTTATGATACCGGGAGGAATGATGTTGATGATGAATTTCTAAACAATAAAGTTGAAGAAAGGGTCAATCCACTTGAACAAAGAATTAAAGCTGCACCAAAAGCAATTCGAATTAAATTTAATAATTTAAGAAATCAAAATAATGTTTACACACCCAGCGATGAGTCTAATAACAGGGTTTTAACCACTTCTGATAGTGGAACTGTTATCATTCCCAAGTTAACTGCAGCTCTGCAAACTCTTTTGGATATTTTATTAATCAAAGAAACTCAAAATAAAGGTGAGTATTCTAATGAACGAATAGCAATAAAACGTCCAGTCAATTCAACGGACCAAGAACTACTTGCTAAAGCGTATCAAATACAACGGCTCGGAAAATGCTAATGGGCAATCGAAAAAAATAAAATACTGGCATAATCCTAATACTTTAATACATGAATTACGACGTTTATACGAGACTTCAGAGACTGGTGAAAAAATACCCAATATTATTCGAAGTTTAGAGGAAAATAAAAACATGTTGTTTAACGTTGACGATAGTGAAGCTTTAATCGAAGAGTTAGATGCTTTAAGAGAAACTACTGTCGGTCAAGAAATATTCTCTATACTTCGTGAACTTCAAAAGGCTGATGCTATTGAGCCACTAGGTGATTATCTGGATGAAACTAATAAAGAAGATGCTAGCGATTATGATAATGATTAATTTAGATATTGCGTTCAGCAAACACCGCGAGATGTCACCACCGAATCATTGTCTACAGTAAATTGCTGCTTCGATTGAATTAATGATAAAGTTGTTCACTTCAGCCGCAAACACCGTTGCTACCCCGCCACCGCCACACAAACACCACCGCCACCACCACGCAAACACCACCGTCACACAAACACCACCGCCACCACCACACAACCGCCACACAATACACAACCGCCACACAACTACCACACAACTGCCACACAAACATCACCACAACCACAACACAACCACCGCATTTGTGTGTTACGTCACCACCGCTATATAATTTGCTGAGTTATACTCCAGCTGATACACCTTATCATGGTTAAAGGGTATAAAATAGTTGAACTATATATTGTCTATTTACCGGTGGTTGTCAAAGAGTTAACATATTTTTCGTTGAAAATTATACTTTCGTGGTAAAACAATTGCATTTGGAACCATGTTAATTTACAATTCAGAGCAGTTCACCGCTAGCCAACATAGCAAAGGGTTTTCGAAACCTAAGATCATTAAACGTAAAACTTTTAAGCAACAACACATTTCACCCGAAAATTTAGCATTTCTTAAATCACTAGGTCTTAAAGTGAAAATAACATGGTACTCACCAATGTGCTGAATATTATTAACAGTTTGTAATTTGATTGTAAACTAGCAATAGCTATTAGTAGCCATTTTCGAATACATTCCACAAATTAACTAATTACCCCCACCACTTTTAATTATTCTATATAAAGTTGTGAATTCTGTGAATAATTTCAGTTCTACGGCGGCGGTAAAAAATGGCGTTTCTTGACATACAAGGCTATCAAGGAGCTAACAACGAATTTTGTTTTAAAGAAGTTGGTATTGCTGCAGAAAATTCAGATGATATATTACATCTTATATTCGACGCACCGTTTGATTTCAACGAGTTGCCGAAGAAATACCAGCGAGTTGCCCGTTGGCTTTGTCGAAATTGGCATGGGATACCTTGGTCGTATGGATTTATTCCATACAATAAACTTCTTACCATATTGAAACCTGTATTAAAGAAGTATGATGTCATCGATGTCCTTCATTTCACGGACAAAAATCATAATTTTAAAGGAGTTAAAAATATTTTATATGCAATACCAAAGGAACATGACTCGGAACGAGAATTATCACATGAAGCAATAAAATTTTTGGAAAGATGTTTTTCGTTTGCAGTTCACCAAAATAAAAATAAAAGTACTTCTGTTGTAGCAGCTGCGATAAGAAATATTCCCAATCATGTCTTCAACCATCATGAAAATTGCGGTGAATGGTGTGGTTTTACCAAAGATCCACAAAATTATGAACATCAAACTATTCCTGGTGGTTTTCAAAATCCGAAATTGTTTCAGGCTCTTGTTTCCAAATTTAATAAATTTGCAGGAAATGCACAAAAATTTCAAATTGAAGCATCAACGCAAGGAAATGAGAGTTTGAACTCTATAATGGCCAGAAAAGCTCCGAAGCAAACTTCGTACAGTCTTTCTGAGTCAGCTGATTCCCGTTTTGTGTGTGCTGTCAACCAGAAAAACGATGGGGACACTTATGTCGCCCGTGTGATAACGAAATCCAATATGAAAACTGGAGAGACCTTGAATCGTATTATTAAACGTAATGAAAGAAATAGGAATAACCGAAGAGTGAACGCATGTAAGCCAGCGTTCAAACGTGCTCGTCGAGAACGTAAAAAAAAACGCTCGCAGTTACGTAATCGAAGAGAGGCTAATGAGATATATACTTATCAACGTAATATAGGACTACTATCAGAAAATGAAACAAATAAAGAGAATATACCTCCGGCTGATGTAATTAATCCACCCAGAAAAATAATATCTGAAATTTACGCAATAGTTTATTTTGATCTAGAAACTTCGGGCTTTCCAATAACAGCAGATATTCTCCAAATTACTCTGAAGGCTGATGGGCTTAAGTTTAATAAATATGTCACACCACGGCAATTAATTCCGCGGAAAGTAACTGACGCTAACGGATTGTCAAATGAAGGTGTTAAATTTTTTTATCATGGCTAGGAAGTCCAAACGTCTCCAATCTCGAATGTCTTGGAGCAGTTGTTAACATTTTTAAAAAATTTCAACAAGCTTGGATTCTAGTTGCCCACAATTGCCCTTATTCTTTAAGATTAACTAGAGCTATCAAAAATCAAAATATGCTAGGTGATTTTGATTCTATTGGCGACGCAAAGATTACGCACACGCCTCTGCTTTTAAAAATTTGAACTAGTATCAAGTAAAAATATACGTATACGTTCAACTGGCATAGAAATATGTATTACAAAAATTATGTCCGTATTACTAGATTTTTATATCGCCAATTAAACGTACACGTATATTTTTACTTAATACTAGTTCTAATTTTACCACCAGAGGCGCGAGTGAGAATCTGCGCGTCGCCAATTATTGACAGTTATACTGATACTTTAGCACTCTTTAAAAAAAATTCCCTGAAAGAAAAAGTAAAGGACAATTAAAATTAACTTGTTTAGCTGCTGAAACTCTAGCACTATCAACTGAAGGAGCACATAACGCTGATTTTGATGTTTACTTGCTCGAAAAACTCGTTGAACATCACCTTCATTTTAATGACTTGATACGTAATAAAATAAAATTTCAAGAAGTTTTAAACAAATTAAATACCAAAGAAGCTGCGGAACCTATAGTAGCAACTCTTCAACCGTTGAAGAATATTATTTCAGATCTTATGATTAAGAGACTGGCATTGTTTAATATTAATTATGAACTGATTGTTAAGACATTCAAAGATGATGGACTAAGTGGTGCAACTGAACTGATTAAGCAGTGTAAAAATGGAAAAGCACAGGTGATAAAAAGCCAAAAAATTTTAAATGCTGTCTTAGAGCATTTGAAAAATATTAAATAACTTAAAGTACTTAGAAGTTACTTTTTTTTAACAGGAAGTTAATCTTAAATATTTATTTAGAATTGTTATATTATTTTTAAGACAAAAATATTTGTAAATGTATGATCTGTGTACTATTGTTATCACGTCAGAATAAAAGTGCAATTATGATTACATTACTTTTACTAATTTTTGCCATTTAATTTTAAATGAATATATCTGTTATAGGCTCCGTTGTTAAGAATTTAACCACCAATATATTTGTAGACTTGTGTGATTATATTTTCCCCGTGTTTAAGGTGATTGATATATCTTTATTTATGATAAAATGTTATATATCTATCACTGATAGCAACGTTAATTTGAAAATATTTATTAAAAATAATTTTTTTTAATCCTTTTTAGCTGATAAATATAAATAAGTCATTAAATATTAACAAATATTATTTTATAATATATAACGTATTAACCTTAAATTTTCCAATAACATTTGAAATAAGCGCCATTTAATATACAAGCGACGTTGCCATGTTTACCTATTGGAATTACTATTTTTCACTTTTATGCACATTTTAATTAAATAAATGATGAAAATCAAGAATTAAAGAATATCAATAAAATTACAACAATATTTTTTTTGGGATATATAAATTTCACGAAGAATTTTTTCAACCTTCTCCCAAATTGCGTGGACTAGCTTTATAGAAGGATGGACATAATGAAACCAATATCTTCTATTTCATAGCTTTTCTTTATTAAAATTGCCAAAATATTTTCGATATGTTTAATATCATCTTCAGTGGCTAAACATCAAAAAAAATTTTTACAACGTAATAATAAACAATAACATCATTTTTATATATTTACAATTCTTCGTTAACTTATACTATTATTTTTTAGGTTATAAGCTACATATTGGATAGGAGGATTATTTATTTATTTTTGTAAAAACAACAAGAATTTGTGATTTAGTTGATATATAGGAAATTTTATGTTTGGAAGAATATCTATTTGTGTTAACGAAACAAACTCTGACAAAATTATAATAACTAAAGCTGACAAAGGTGGTTCAACGGTAATTTTAAATAAGGAAGAATATCTTAATAAAGCTATGACACAATTAAACAATAAAAAAACTTATTTAAACATTAGAAAAGATCCAAATGAAAATATTTTGAGAAAAATTAAACTATATACAGATAAATTATACAAAAATAAATATATTGACAGCACAACGAAGACCAAACTTCAAAAATCAGGAAAAACTTTACCCGAAATCTATTTTTTACCAAAAATCCAAAAAAAGGATATACCATTACGACCAATTGTTAGCCAGATCAATTCCCCTATACAGGGAATAGCAAAATATTTCTCTGAAATATTAACTAAATCTGAAAAAAGTCAATTTTCCATAAAAAATTCGTATGATTTCGTAAAGAAAATTAATAACATTCAACTTAAAGATTCTAATGAAAAAATTTTTTCATTGGATGTCAAATCTTTATATACAAATATTCCTCTAAACTTAGCAATAGCTGTCATTAAAAAACAATGGTCCAACATAAAAAAATTTACAGATATAGATAGAGAATTATTTATTGAGGGAATTGAGTTAATTTTCGAAAATAATGTTTTTAGATTTCAGGATAAATTTTATAAACAGTTATTTGGCTGCCCAATGGGTGGGAACCTTAGCAGTATCATTGCTTCGTATGTAATGGATTTTCTTTGTGCTGCCAGTATTAAAAAAGTCAAAAAATGGAATCCAGCTTTTTTCTATAGATACGTAGATGACATTTTAACAGTAGCGCCAGAAAATTTAATAGAACATATTAAAAATAGTTTTAATAATTATCATCCAACTTTACAGTTTTCCATTGAAATAGAAGAAAATAACCAAATAGCTTTTCTTGACACCTTAGTTAAAAAAGATAAGCATAACGTGATTAACACAATATGGCATAAAAAAGATAATTACACTGACAGAATCATTAATTACAACTCGAATCATCCACAATACATAAAAAATAACATGATACATAATCTAATGCATAGAGCGGTACATTTAAGTAGCATAAAAAATAGAAAAGAATCTATAAAATTAGCTGTTTCCATTCTAACTAAAAATAACTATCCTATAAATTTAATTAACATGATAAAAGAAAAAGTTATACATTTAGCATATAATACAACAAAAACTAATGTAGATACAATAAATGAACATAAAAATAGAATTTGTTTACCCTATAATAATTTAACTAAGAAATTAAAACCAATAATAGAAAAAAATAGCAAAAATAAAATAACTTTTTCTTTTAACAATAAAATTTCAAACATTTACACTAAAAAAAGAGTAAAAACAGATATAAAACAAGATTACAATGTAGTATATAAAATAAACTGCCAAGATTGCGAATTATCATACTATGGACAAACGTCACAGTCGTTGAATAATAGATTAGCCCAACACAAATATGACATAAAAAGGGGCAAAGAGGCAACTGGATTATCTGAACATTCGATAAATAATGATCACAGGTTTAATTTCGACCAAGTCGAAATATTAGACAGAGAAAATAAATACCAAAAAAGATTATTAAGTGAAGGTTTTTACATAAAACTGAATGAATCAAAAAATTGCAACAAACAGATAGAATCATTAGCTCTAGATAATGCCTATTTACCGATTATTAAAAAAATAAAATAATAATAATAATAGAAATCAATAAACAATATTTCCAAAAGATGCTTATATAATACATTGTAATCAAAAAACATAAACAATAAACACATACCAATATGTAAATTGAGACCGGACTAATTTTGTCTAGAATTTTCGAGAAATTTATCTTTAAACAAAAAATTTACAAATTTAGTTCAGTTGATCACTGTGCTACCATACCAATAACAATGTACTTGAGGAGTACATTGTACAAACTGTGATAATTTAAAAAAAAAAAAAAAAAAAATTCTCTTGAAATTTTTTTGATTTTACATTTTAAATATGTTTGACTTTTTTAATTGTTTTAAATTAAAGTAATTATTTTATAAAAAATTTTTTCGATTGACAAATTTCCATGTGAAATGCAAAAAAACTAGTTAAATTGTTCTAATGGATTGTTGGTATGGTTGGTTGTTATCCAAGAATGACAATCTGAAATTTAGATAATTTCTGGTGAGTAAGATTGTAAAAAATTTTTTAACATTTTAATATACATACTGTTTCAGTTTGTCCTGTCTCAAATCCGCTAATATTAAAAAATAGGTTTTGTTTGTTTCGTTAACACAAATAGATATTCTTCCAAACATAAAATTTCCTATATATCAACTAAATCACAAATTCTTGTTGTTTTTACAAAAATAAATAAATAATCCTCCTATCCAATATGTAGCTTATAACCTAAAAAATAATAGTATAAGTTAACGAAGAATTGTAAATATATAAAAATGATGTTATTGTTTATTATTACGTTGTAAAAATTTTTTTTGATGTTTAGCCACTGAAGATGATATTAAACATATCGAAAATATTTTGGCAATTTTAATAAAGAAAAGCTATGAAATAGAAGATATTGGTTTCATTATGTCCATCCTTCTATAAAGCTAGTCCACGCAATTTGGGAGAAGGTTGAAAAAATTCTTCGTGAATATCAATAAAAGTTTTTAATCTAAGTGGTAATGTTTTTAAAGGCACTTTTTGAATTTTTTAAGAAAAAATCCAACATTTATTACCATATCTGCATATGCTACCATGTTAAAAAGACTATCTTTGATAATTTATTTCTGGTAAAACGTACAGATGATTGACTTGAAATTTTAACAGAAGACGTATTAACTATTCATTAATCCATACACAAAATTTCAGATTTTTGGTAACGTTTTCCGTTTGGTCACGAAAGTCCTTAACGCACTGTCGGGTAAATTTGATACCATTATATTTAACAATATTTGATTTTCTTTTTCAGTTAATGCTAATTGTTGAGATACCGTCACTTGAAATTTATTTTTATGTTTTTTACTTGGTGCTTCCAAATTTTTTGTTTCTGTAACTCAAAACAACTATGTTCTGCTAACGGCTTTGGTTCATATTTTTCTAGAGCTGCTTTGTGCGGAGCACTCCACACACATTTTTTATCAGTGCAAGTTATGATTTGCAGCTTATCGTAATCATTCCAGAAAGCATACAAATTAATTAATAAAATAAATATTGATCTTAGGATGACTAAATAGACTTATCAACAGAAATCGAACCTGTTACAAAACAACAATGTAGCGACAACATGTTTGCACGTTTCACTTAAACCAGCTTTACATGAACATGACATTCCCATTATTTGGTCAGTTTTAGAAATTGCTCCCACAATTTCATGTGGAGCATTTTTTAAATGAGACGTTTGTAAACAAATGCCATTATTTTATATACATCGTCACAGTCGGTATCGGATGGTTGCAGTCCACATTTGATAAGATGTCCAGCTTCGAGAATACTTTCTCCTCCGATAAAATTTTTATGAGTGGGTTCAGCACTTGCAAATTTGCATATTTCTCGTATCGCGACTTTCATACTAATTGAAATTTAATTAATAATCGTGTTTAAATACCATATAAACAAGAACTGTAATGTAAACAGATGTCAACTGATTTAAAAATTAGTTTTACAATACTAAGTGCTTCTACCGATAGGAGAAGCCACGCCCCCGGCAGATATCCCAATAGAATTGCGTTTAAGTACTGTTTTAATACATTAAAACGTAATTTTAGGCGTGTTTGTTGTAAGCACTCGCACTTGCACTAATTAATGTGTAAACGGGCTATAACGTAAGCTAGGTGGCATAATATAGCTTCGAGTTAGCAAAAAAATATTTCAAAAGCATCTGAAGATGTTAAAGCGAACTAGCTTGGTGTTTTTGAGTTGTACCAGGGCAAGTGCTCTGTAAATGCAAGGAGCTCTAGACAAGCGGCTTTATAGTCGTTTTAATGGGTTTATCCATCCATAGGAAATCACAAAGCTTTCCTGTCATTTTAAATAAAAGCACGTGTACTATACGTGATAAAATCTCACAACCAGTGTTAGTACAGTAATTGAAGCATTTGGCTACCAATTTTTTCGGATGGGATGAATTGGCTTGAAATTTGAACTGTAGCTAGGGAGTAGCCCAAGAAACAAAAGTTATATAATGCCGATGTGTGCTTTCACCCTAGGGGTGGAAGGCACCCCTTCTAGGGGTTGGAAATTTTTTTTATGAAAAATAACCTCACCGTTCGATAGAGGGACAAATTCTAAGCAAAAAATATTCTATAAGAATTTTTTGTACAATCAATACTTTTTGAGATATTGGCGCTTAAATGTGGTCGTTTTTAGCCCAAAAAATGCATGTTTTTGAGGGATATTTCGCAAATATATCAAAAACGACAAGTTTTACATAAAAAATGCTTATGAGCAAAAATAAAGAAAATCAAGTAACAAAGAGATTGCATTCTTTTTTATTTTTGTACGTAGAACACAACCTAAGTTATGACTCCTTGAAGTTAAAATCGATTTTGACGATAGCTAAAATCGAAACTTTCAATGTCATTTGGAGGAAAAATGAGAGGTTTTTCGAAAAAAACTCATATTACACCTTTTGAAGTACTTGAATAGACCTTTATTTTGAGCTGTGGTAAAAGCCATTAGTATAAAAATTAACGAAGTTACATTCAAAGTAAAATGGTTGTCTTGATTTTTGAGAAAAAAAATTGGTATCAAAATTAATTACTTGACGGCAAACATTGAAACTAAGCGTAATCCGTCGCCAATTTACTTTATTCATATATAAACAATGGGTTCTGGGAGTTTGAACGGATTTAGAAGTTTAAATTCGAAAAAATGACTGATATACTCTTGAGAAAAAATTTAATTTTTAAAAAAATCATAGTTTTTTTCAAAATATTTAAAAAACTAACAAATTTATGAAAAAAAAATTATAGAATGAAAATTGTAGGTCTTTTCTTGCTAAAAAATTTTCTTTTTTGTTCATTTTTGTACGTCCAAATTTGACTGAGTTATGATCGTTAGAAGCTCAAAACAGAACGCGAAGACTACCTTTCCTAAGCCCTTTAAACTTACAAATCTAAAAATTGAAGGACTCAAAAAAATTGTAAATCATAAGACTTATACTGCTTAAAATTTCCTACCAAATGGTTTTTTAAGCGAATTGATAACTTAAAAATTAAAAAAGTTATAGTAAGAAAACCAATTGCATTTTTTCGGTAAAATTTTTGGAGCAGGTAAATTACCATCATCTTTGTGTATTTTTTGTATTTTTTTAATAATTTAGTTAAAAAATTTTAAAAATAAATTCAATAGAATGAAAAAAAAATTAATTATATCAACATGTAATGTATAATTCACATGCTATTTTTCCATACATATAATTTTTATGCAATTTTTCCATAAAGGGTAGGATTTTTTATAAGGGGTAGTTCTTCTATCAGGGTTTTTGGGAGATTAAAAAGTTACAATATAATCATACATTTGAAAACTTTTAAAAAGTTACAATTCATCATATGTACACCAGTATATAATATCTCAAGCCGTTAATAATCGTTTTCTTCTTTATTTTATTATAAGGGGTGGTTTATTTTTTAACGGTTGCAGCTTTTTAATGAGTGATAAGTTTTATAATGAAAAATAAAAGAGATATAATACATTGTGAATGCACCAAAAGGTTACTTTAGGCTGCTAAAACTTTTTTCCTATTTTTTCGGAAACAAAGGGGTAGTTTTTAAGAATTTTTTGGGTAGAAAAGTAACTGAATTTCATAAATTATATTAAAAAACTTGAAAGGAATTTTATCCAACATATTTGAACATAAATTGAATCTTTAAAATACGTAAATCTGGACTTTTCGTATTTTTGTCATACAAGGGTAGTTTTTACCCCTAATTATCAAAAAGCACACATCAAGACAATATAACTTTTGAAGTGTAGGGTCAGAGGAGCTGGTGTACAAATTTTCAGGAAAATCCATTCAATCCGAAAAAATTGGGAGCTTTTACATTATTTTGTCTTTCAGTGACTGTACTATGTTTCTTACTGGAAAGGTCTTACAAAACATCAAAAATACGCTCCCTAGCTCCTCACTCTACCTCCTGGACAATGTATGGGGCGGGTAAGGAACCTTCAAAAGCATGTGTTCTTAGCGAAACTGTTCCCCAACAGTAATAAAAATTCAAGGATAACTTGTTTTTAGCTTTTCAGTTTACCTTTTTATGACGGAGGTCAGGTTTTTGGATTTATGATATTTTGTGAGACCTTTCCACACTGATCAAAACATTGCTAATGGGCCTGAATCGCACACACTTGCTTTTTTAAGAGTGAGACGAAGGCGTCACCATATTTTATGGCTAAACAAGCCTATTAAGGCGGCTGCAACACCTCGTGTCATTAGAGCCCCTTGTATTTAAATCTTTAAATTAGCCTTACTTGGCCCAATTTTGCGAAATATTTTTAGACACATATTTACTAACTCAAAGGCGTAGATTTCAAAAATCTATGTCTCGTTTTGGTTCAAGGTCGCGTTTAGTGTGTTTTTATCGATCATTTAGAAATTTTTGCAAATAGCTTCTTCTAAACACCGTGTTTTGTAGAGCTGCATGCACTAACTTATGGAGCTCCTAGAACCCTACATGTATATATATATATATATATATATATATATATATATATATATATATATATATATATATATATATATATATATATATATATATATATATATATATATATATACATAATACTTATGCACTTGGGGGAAGGAAAGTGGAAAATCGAGAAAAGTCTAAAATTGAACATTTTGGTACAACTCGAAAACGCAAAGCTACCTTGACCTGATATTGCAGCTATGGAATACATGTGCAAGGGCGAACACTACCACGGTACTCCCGAGCCAGGTTGCGCCTTAGGCAGATTCACTATCTTATCCGGAGGGTCATTTTTGAATAAGGAGAAATTTTGGCAAAAAACTAATTTTTTTCACGAAAATTGCACTTTGTGAACTATCGAAATTTTTTTTATAGTTGAAAGTTGGCAACATAACAAAAACAGCAACTTCAAATAGAGAGTAAACAACACTCGCCTGACACCTAGTGTCAATTTTCAGAACTACCTAAACATAAACACAGTGAATCTAGTGTTGTTACCTACTGCTACATAATTAGCAGTCTAAAAATTTCCTTTTAATTGAAAATTATTTTATTCGATTGGGAATCATTTGGGAAAATTTAGAAAAATAATTTTTTTATTTAGGACATTATAATTAGTGAATAATTAATTAGTCTTTTTTAGCGTTTAGTTAGCAGATCATGAAAATAAAAAATATTTTATTTTATGCTATTTGATAGTAAATAGTTTGGGAAGAACATTAAAATTAATCACAGCATTTGGGAATTCATAATTAATTAGTTATACCGATTTTTCTGTTTACGATTTTACGTGTACAATATATTTAATGACTGGCGCCACTGACTAATATGTCGGCAAGATTCAAACACTTTTATATGTTAAAATTATGAATTATTTTTCGAATTATACTAATTAGTATGTTGTATATTTACATAATTGACGGAAAGTATGAATTGAAAAGTTATGTTATATACAACATACTAATGAAGTACAGTTCGAAAAATAATTCTTCATAATTTTAACATACAAAAGTGTTTGAATTTTGCCACCATATTAGTCAGTGGCGTCAGTCATTAAATATATTGTACACTAACTGTACCCGCGACGTCGTTCGCGAAAAGCATTGTTATAAACTCAATGAGAAGTATATAAGTGTAATAATTATACAGAATTTGCAAAGAATAATAATTTTTGTATAATGCATGCACATGTACCAAATGGTTTTTCTATTTTCCCGTGTGAATGAGGCATTCTCCCGGAGTAAAAAGTATCTTAAATGTTGGTATAGGCAATAAGTTATCACCACACCAAATTTTATTAAAATCTGTCCAATAGTTTTTGCCTAATGTGTGCACATGCTTAAAATGGTTTTTCCATTTCCCCGTGGAAATGAGATATTTTCCCGGAGTAAAAAGTATTTTAGACCCAGGTAATAAGTTATCATTACATCAAATTTCATTAAAATTCTAAAAATCGCTGTTTTGATATCTACATCGATAACTATTTACAGTACCGGTACAATTTTCAAAAAATATTCTATGTACAGATGTAAAATCATAAACGGAAAAATCGGCATAACTAATTAATTATGAATTTCCAAATGGTGTGATTAATTTTAATGTTCTTCCCAAACTATTTACTATCAAATAACGTAAAATAAAATATATATTTATATATATATATATATATATATATATATATATATATATATATATATATATATATATATATATATTTTCATGATCTGCAAACTATACACGAAAAAAGACTAATTAATTACTCACTAATTATAATGTCCTAAATAAAAAAAAATTATATTCCTAAATTTTCCCAAATGATTCCCAATCGAATAAAAGTATTTTCAATTAAAAAGAAATTTTTAGACTCAAAAAATAATACTTTTTCCATTTTAGGCTCAAGTTACATCTTAGCGCTCCAGTAACCCGTGTTTACGGTACTTATACATATACCCTAACAAAATAGAAAATTACGATACAAAACAAATCTTTCACAATATAAAGTAAATTACTAATTATATTTTTTCCTTCATATTTAAACTAGTCATTTTACGTTAAGATTAATTCTGTGGCAAAAGGCAAGAAGTCGAAAATTCAAAAAAATCTGAAACTTTGTCAGTATGTAGAGAGTGGTCACCTAATAACATAAAAAATATCAGTTGCTGCTAAAAAAACGTTTTTAAGGGGTAAAACATACCCTCCAAGTTGGAACTGAAAAATTTAAAAATCGACGAAATTTTGTTTATATATACCTTAAAAAGTTCTAGTAACAAATATAACATTATTTTTTGCATTTACACATTTTTAAGGGTTGAAACCACCCCTCAACTGTGTACTTAAAATTTATGATATTTCGTTTATACATGCGAGTACTATACAGAGCTCTAATAATAAATATAACATTATTTTTGCATCTACAAATTTTTAGGGGTATAGACCACTCCATATGTGTGTGTAAAAATTTAGAAATTGAGTATATTTTGTTTATGTATACTATATAGAGCTCTAGTGATAAATATAACAGTAATTTTTTCATTTACAAAACTTTAGGCTTTGAAACTACCCCTTCATGTGTGTATTAAAAAATTTATAAATTTATGATATATTGTTTATATATACTATACAGAGCTCTAGTAATAAATATAAAAATATTTTTTGCATCCACAAATTTTCAAGGGTTGAAACTACCCCTTCAAGTGCGTACCTAAAAAAATAAAAGTTGTGGATATTTTGTTTTTACACATTATACGAAATTCTAATAATAAATATAACATTATTTTTTAACGGGTGAAACCACCCCTCCAAGTTTGTGCTTAGAAAATTTTGAATTGACGAAATTTTATTTATATAAACTATAAAGAATTTTAGTTATAAATATAATATTATTTTTTATAACTACACATTTTTCAGGGGGTGAAATTGTCCCTTCAGCTGTCGACTTAAAAATTTAAAAATTCCGAGATTTTATTCACATAATATATCATATAAAAATGGATTAATAATTTCTTCCTTTTTGCTTCCATACATTTATAGGGGTGAAATATTCTTTCCAAATTGGAAATTAGAAACAAAAATTGACGAAATTTTGTTTACATGTACTACACAGTAGTCTAGTACACTATTTAAAAGCTATCTGTATTGCAAAAAAAATATACGTTAATAGTTTATTAACTGATTAGTTAATAAACCATTATGTTAATGGTTTATGAACTGATTAGTTAATAAACCATTATGTTAATGGTTTATGAACTGATTAGTTAATAAACCATTAACGCACTTGTAGGGGTGGTTTGAAAATTTCTGGATGCAAAAAATAATGTTATATTTCTTACTAGAGTTCTGTATAGTATATATAACAGCCATTCTTTTGTTACGGATATGACATTTTCTCGCACTTTACACGCCTTCTCATAAGAAAAAATAATACAAGTTATTTTTTCTTTATAAATTTTCAATACTTAGCAGATAGACAAACGTGTACACAATATTTGTAGAATCAAGTGGAGCAATTGCGAGTATGATAGCTAAATTTATAAATTCAATTGCATACTGCTTATTTACTTCCTAGAAATTAAGAATGAACATACATGTCTGCCATAAAGCACATATGAGGTTATTATTTTAAGTATTGAAAAAAAAATAATATAAGTAGATTTTCATAAACATGAGATTTGAAATTAAGTACCATGTCTCATTGTTACATTTATCCCATCAAAAGGGGCAAATGTAATAATCATAACTAATTTTTTAACAGTGTGTATAGACTGGATTCTGGGACAATAGCAATAAAAGAGAAAAAAATAATATTTTTTAGTTTTTATTTCAATGAGATCGGACAATTTTATCACAAGTTATGAACTTTTCAAAAAAAAATAAATAAATGTATTCATTTCTTAATTAGGTAGGAAAATATTTTGAATCAAAATTATGAAATAATCAAATTGGGGAACTTTAAATCAAATGATATTATCCACGCCTAGTTATTTCAGGGTTAGGCAATATCTGAACGATGGAGTCAGACGGTTACTAAATTAGTATCATCCATTATTGGACATGCAAAAACACTACCCTTGCGTCGTACAAATTTTACCTCCCAACGATTGTTCACTTTTTTCTGTACAACGCCTACGTAGTGTTTAATTCCTTTTTTGAGTAAATGTAATAATTTCTATATTGCAATTACCCCAAGGTAGCAAATTTCTGGGGCAAATGCAATAGCGGCTGTACCTTGTAAGCTGTAGTAGATATGATAAGAATATATAATTAATTTTTCTTTCTAACACAAGGCAGCACCATTAGACAAAAAAAAATAAAAATAAAAAACTTACATTAGAAATGTAAATGACACCTGACGAAAAGTTAGATTATAAATTTTGGAACCACGTTTCTTGAAAACCTGCGCGAAATGTAATGGTTACTCATTCGTCCGTCGGTAAAACAGTGTTGACAGGTGGTTAGCTTTGCGTTAAGGTAATACTTTCTTCATATCAGAAATGGCATCCCCGTTTACAAAACAATATGCCTAGACATAGTATGTTATCACATTTACCCCGTTATTGCAAATGCCCACTTGACCCTACTGAATATAAAATACATAACATTATTAGTTTTAATGCTAGAGCTAATAGAGTTTCTGTTACGGACGTGATAAAAAGTACCTTTTCGTCGCGTCCGTAATATATCCGTAATATATTTTATGTTCAGCACAAATATTGTGTACACATTTGTCTATCTGCTTAGTATTGAAAATTTATAAGAAAACAATAACTTCAATATTTTTTTCTTATGAGAAAGCGTGTAAATGTGCGTGATAATGTCACGTCCGTAACAAAAGAATGGCTATTATGTATCAGCTTGAATATTTTTAAGTAATTAATTTTACCTGTCAGTAGATAATAAGTCGGGAGCGAACAATCCTACAACCTTTTTTAAGATAAGATTAAAATCTGACCGTCGGAGCGAACTAGTATGCGTGAGTGAACTGAAAAGGGTATGTTTCAAAAGAATGGCTGATAAACAAAATATTATCAACTTATAAATTTTTAAGTACACATATGAAGGGGTGGTTTCAACCCCTAAAAATTTGTAGATGCAAAAAACAATGTTATATTTATTATTAGAGCTCTGTATAGTATATATAAAAAAATATCAATTTTTAAATTTTTAAGTACACAGTTGAGGGGTGGTTTCAACGCTTAAAAATGTGTAAATGCAAAAAATAATGTTATAGTTGTTACTAGAACTTTTTAAGGTACCTATAAACAAAATTTCATCGATTTTTAAATTTTTCAGTTCCAACTTTGAGGGGATGTTTCACCCCTTAAAAACGTTTTTTAGCAGCAACTGATATTTTTTACGTTATTAGGTAACCACCCTTTATATACTTACAAAGTTTCAGATTTTTTGAATTTTCGACTTCTTGCCCTTTCCTTGTAAGGTGTTTTTCTCTTATGTTTAAATTCCAAATCTTTCTTTACATGCAAAGAAATTTGTATTTTAATAATTATTCAACAGCGTTTCACGCATATATTTGTTATTTGTAGGAAAATTTCTTACTTGTAAATAAATTCACTTCTTTCAAAAAATTACTTATTATTTCATCGCCTAAGTTTGTAGGTAGCAACAATGCGGTCATTCGATTGGTTAGGCCTAAAACGCTTCCACACCACTCCCAAAGCTCACTGGTACAGAGAGCCACCTGTAATGTCTCTACGGAACTTTGCTCGTATGACTTGCCAATTAAAGGACGGCAAGTCCCAATGGGAAATACAAGCCAAATAATCACTTATTCTTACACGAGCGGTTTGTATTTTTTCGAATAAATTTGGGGTTTGTCTAACTGTTGGCGGCAGATGGACTACTTTCGACGGTTTTCCGTTGATGATGAAAAATTGATCTTGTTTATAATATGTCGCTGGATTTTGTGTTCTTTTCGATAGCAATATTGTATGAAACGAAGGACCAGTAATAAGAACACTTATTTTTTAAATTAATTTATTTGTTGATCAAGTACAAAGTTCTATTTCAAGCAAAGAAATCATTTCAAGCAATGAAATTATAAAGTACATAATTATTCGTGTTTACGTAAAACACTCGCGCACATCCGAACTGTACGTTGTTCAAAACGCAACTCGCTTGTAAGCGACTCGTACGCTTGACTTTTTCGTGTCAATTCGCCAACACTACTATGACTCGTATTTTTTATTTTGAGGAATAGTCAACAATGTACCATTCAAATAGCGCTAACAAACGGCGCCAATATTTAAACAAAATATCAAAAATTAGAGAATGTTAAATGAGATTTAACATACTGCCCCGGGGGCTGCCAAGATGCTTTAATCCAATTACAAAATTAGAAACACATAGAAATTAACAAGGTAATTTACGTTTTGTCTGATTGTAACGCAAAATTCTCATAATATAGCGACGGTACCTTTTTGTAATTTTGGTAACTCAATAATAATTTTTAAATGCAAATTTATGATACTTAGATTGTTTTCGTAACGTTCAGTTATAACATTTAAAGCTACATTATAATTTTCGTTTGTTAAGGGAAGATTGTCGATTAAATGTAACGGTTCACCATGCAAATATGATCGTAAATAAAACAATTTTTGCACAGCAGACAATTGCTTGTTCGAATCTATCAACGCCTTAAATAAATTTATAAATGTCATTCACTAAATTTAAGTAACCAAATTTAGATGATGGTCAAAATTATTTGAACTTTGAGATGAATTAAAATTACTAGAAGGGTTAGAGATTTTATCAATTAAAGGGTTAGAATTTCTAGTGGTTATCTAATATATTTTGTAATTTTGCCATAACAGAAAAATATTGATTTTCAACATTAATTCGATCATCACTGTTCGATTCGTCTAGTTCTTCTAATTGTTCTTGTATTGCTAAATAATCATTGTAATTCTTTTAGAGAGCTGCTATTCTAATCTCTAAATCCTGAATTAGAGTCAGAGATTCCACGTAGGAATTTACGAAGTTTTCAATTCGCGTAATTGGAGCTTTTAAAACTGTACGTTTAACTTTCCAACGTTATTACGAATAAACCGTAGCTCAAACAAACTACTGAAAATATTTACTTTTAAAAAGTGCAAATGACAGTTTTTCAACAGATATGTACTTTACATAAAATGTTCGTAACATGCGAATACTAAAAAAAAAAAAAAAAAAAAAAAAAAAAAAAAAAAAAAAAATGAGTTAAATGCAAATTATCAAAATATTGTATCTAACCTTGTTTTAAATTGACACATAATTCACTCACATATGTACATAACCACGTGTATACACAATAATACTAACACAACACACACTTCAACTTCACTTTGATATGGATGTTGCTGTTTGATGCTGCCCTCAGCCGACGTTTTTGTGAACCGTATCACTAAAGCGAGGATTCATAGTGCAGGTCATAAATTATCCTTTCAAAATTAAATTATTTCCAGGAGCGTAAAAACAGGTATGGTCGACCAAAAATGATAGTAAATTGTAACTTCAAAATTTATAGTAATTTCATTATTTAAATTATTATTAGGTTTACGCAAGATAAACGGTTCACTTTCAGTGAAGTGTGGCAGGCTGTTTTGACATACTAATACAAACAGATGCTGTATCCTAAAATTTTTATACAATTTTACAACAATCGGAAATTGTTAATTAAGAAGTTCACAATTAGTATTTTTTAGTTTAAAAAAATTGGATACTATTTGCAATTTGTTTTCGATCGAAAGATTTTGATAACGAAAAGTAAGTAGAATAGCAGATGTTATATATTTGAAAGAATACTTCCTTTCCTTATATCATCCATTTTGCAAATATCGTTATTTTCGATATCGATAATTTTCGATAACGAAAAGTAGGTTTTAATAGTCGCAATATGTTCGGAATATCCACAACTTGCTTCGCTTAAACCTTCAGAAATTTCGTTATTTTTGAGCTACAACGCACCATTTAGGAGATATTTACGATTAAAGTTTTCGATAGCGAAAGCTAACGAAAAGTAGTTTTTTAAAAAATTGTTCTGTTACTAACCAGATCAATGAGACTAACAGAACCTAAATTAACTAGTTATAACCAATTTATGACAAGTTACGCGGTATCGATAATTTTCGATAACGAAAAGTAGGTTTTGACAGTCGCAATATGTTCGGAATACCCACAACTTGCTTCGCTTAAGCCTTCAAAAATTTCGTTATTTTTGAGCTGTGACGCACCGTTTAGGAGATATTTACGATTAAAGTTTACGATTGCGAAAAGTAACGATTTGTCATTTTTTTAAAAATACATTATCGTTGACCAAATCAGTGGGACTAATGGAGCCTAAATTAATCAATTATAACCAGTTTATGATAAATAATTCGTTATCTTTGCTTGTTAAATTCAGTATTTCTTCTAATAGTGGTATTGGTTTTTCGACATCTTTATTAATTTTCGAATAGAAATTTTTGACAAATTTTTCCACCTGTATTCAACTTGTTTTTCGATGATTAAACAAATAGTGAAGTCGATTTTTCGATATCTTAGTTGATTTTCAGATAGAACATTCTCGAACTTTCGTTAAATTTCGCTACGTGGATCCTTTTTCAATAACGAATTCGATGGTAAAATCAAGTTTTGGGTATCTTATCTGATTTTAAGATAGAATATTCTAAAACTTCTGCCGAATTTCATTTTTTGGTCACTTTTCTAATGAACAACTTGATGATGATGTCAAATTTTCAAGAATTTTTCTGATTTCCAAAAAGAATATTCTAGAACTTCTGACGAATTCTGCTATTTGGACACTTTTTTGATGTCTCGTCCAATGATGAAGTCGGTTTTTGGATATATTTTATATTTTCCTAATAGAATTTTCTCGAATTTTTGCCGAATTCCATTAATTGATCGCGTTTCGATTAAAAATTTGATGGTGAAATCAGATATTAGATATTTTTTCTATTTTCCAAAAAGAATATTCTAGAACTTTTGACGAATTCTGCTCTTTGGACACTTTTTTGATGTCTAGTCCAATGGTGAAGTCGGTTTTTGGATATATTTTATATTTTCCTAATAGAATTTTCTCGAACTTTTGCTGAATTCCATTAATTGATCGCTTTTCGATTAAAAATTTGATGGTGAAATCAGATATTAGACATTTTTTCTATTTTCCAAAAAGAATATTCTAGAACTTTTTCTAAATATCGGTACTTGGTTACGTTTTCGTTGGTCAATCCATTGATTAAGGATTTTTTATATTTTTTTTGATTATTGAAAGAATATTCTAGAATTTTTGCCAGATTTCGCTATACAAGCATCTTTTCGATAACCAACCCAGTGGTGAAATCGAATTATGTAATAGTTTTAATTTGTCTATATCTTCGGACAAGAAATATCTCCTGATAAAAATTTACAGGACTACGCTCTTCTCAGATATGTTTTCTCAATTTGTGAATGGAATTCAATTTTTTGACAGGATGATTTATAATTTGAGTGATGGAAAAAATTTTTTTCTCCAGGTAGCTGTTTACATAAGACAGATGCAGTTGACCAAATTAAACTGTGTTCGTTCGTCGCGCGAGCGATGTTACAAACTTAAATTGAGCGACTATATTGTTTATAGGAAATTTTATTGTTTTCAAAACAAGATATATTTGTAGTGTACCTCTTTCGTTCCTGCCACAAAAACTATAGAGCGCATTTAGAAAAAAATTATAAATGTATTTATGAAAAATAGATAAATTATGTGCCGCTTCTAACGAATGGTGATACGTTTTTTCGCGCAATTTTGACAGAATAATTTATTACCTGCACTACAGATCCTCGCTATACATATCACCAATGCTTAAAGACACACACCATATACGATGATCAGAGATGGGAACAAAAGGTCCCTAACAGAGTCGTCATATAAAATATTTTGTACTGGGGGCCTACGACTAGAACTGGAGGGCTGTCATAAAACGTCAAAATATTATCAATCTTTTTAAAAATCAGTTTTACGACGTTTTACTATTAATACCACATCGTTAATGTTATTTTATGTCTGTTTGTGTTTTTTAATTGCCAATATTATGAATCATTTTGCTTGTTATATGTACATACATATCTTTATATTTTTCTAATGCAAAAGCAAAACCATGTTTATTCTTGTGAGCAACCTACTAGAGTGATACAATCTACTAATACAATCAATTTTGTTTACATTAAAGCAGATATAAAGAAGGCGACATGTACATATTATTTAAATAATCACAAAGGAAATAGAGATATTGTTTACAATATAAATGTTTTGAATTCGTCTAATTTAATTTCTATTACAGTCGACCACTTATTTATTCAACATTAATTTTTTTAAATTATTTTTAAAATTAAAATTATATATTAAATTATAAAAAATGGGTAATTTTTGATTTTTACTGATTTGTTCTTTAAAGCTTCCTTAGACTAGTCATCAAATCCAGGGGAAAATCCTCAGCCTTCTAATAAAATTTATAGCCCCCCAATTCAAAATATTTTATATGGCGATTCTGTTCGGGACCACTGTTCTCCCAAGTTTAACGATGATCTACGAACTCTTCTGAATACTAATGTACTTACTGTTGTAAAGCCGGTTCTACACGATGCTACGAACTTCCAACGTTCGATTGAACGTTTGAGGCAATTAAGTTCGATAGTTGGTGCGACGAATGTATCTGCTACACGGTGAATCAAATGTTTGATCCAATACGAATGATGATGTGTTGGTACAAACGTTTATTCAGTGGACGAGGATGTCATCTGTCTTATGTGATCTCTAATGTTATACACTGATGTTGTCTTTCTTCACATGAACGAGTCGTGCAGCTGCTGAGTCGAACCAACCAACGCAACCAACATTGACCTTCAAACGTTCGAAGCATCCCTTTGACTCGGTGCAAGAATACCGACATCGAGCGGGACATGACCAAATGCGAATGTTTGACGCTCGACATTGGACACTCGTAGGTTCGAACAGCGGCCACACAATGCAATGACCCATCGAACGTCCAATGTTGGAAGGTGTTCGTAGTATCGTGTAGAACCGGCTTAAGCCAACTATTATGGAGGGTGGATATCAGGAGCACCATCTCTATATCAAAAAGAGTGTATTTGATCTGTGTCAAAAAGTGCCCATAGAAAGGCGTAAATAGTGGCGGCGCTACTGTAGCAAAAGGGTAAATTTAGAGAAGTAAAAAAGGAAAGAAAAACATCCACATTGTTATGTAATTATTGTTTTTTTTTTATTATAATTGTTACATATAATAGTTTTATTATTTTAAAATCTTTTATAAAACTTAACACAAAAAATCACTATACTCTTTTGCTACTCTAGCGTTATTCTGGCGAGTTTTTGAACTGTTACTTATCGGGACACTTTTTGAACTATTTTTCTATTGTTTTCAGTACAAGATAGTCCTCCTTATATTCTGCACTCCATACCAACTATCTTCACGCTGTTTTCGCACCTGCTCGATCTAACCCGAACAAAAACGAACCAATTTTTTGAATAATTCGACAAACAAACGCAATTTCTTTGAGTTTCCACTTTTCCAAATGAAATTTTAACGACTTCTTGAGCCCTCGTGACTCTTTAAACGACGTAAATTTTCGATTTTCGTAATCGTATGACATAAAACTAGACAACGTAGTAATATTTTCCGTTTTTCAAACACGTGAACCCGTAGCTCACTTCGACGAACGTAACAATTTTGTAAACGACGAATTCTATAACTTGAATTTGCTTTCCACAGCCCTTCCACTTGAATCCGGCTCGAATATTGACCACTTTGTTGGCGGCAGATGGACTACTTTCGACGGTTTTCCGTTGATGATGAAAAATTGATCTTGTTTATAATCGGTCGCTGGATTTTGTGTTCTTTTCGATAGCAATATTGTATGAAACGAAGGACCAGTAATAAGAACAATTATTTTTAAATTAATTTATTTGTTGATCCAGTACAAAGTTCTGTTTCAAATCGGTTGAATAATTAAAATAAACCACAAAACTGTTACAAAAATGAAATTAAGTACATAACTATTCGTGTTTACGTAAAACACTCGCGCACATCCGAACCGTACGTTGTTCAGAACGCAACTCTCTCGTAAGCGACTCGTACGCTTGACTTTTTCGTGTCAATACGACAACACTCGTATGACTCGTATTTTTGATTTTGATGAATAGTTAAAATTTGTTTATTCTGGATAGCATATACATCATCAATTTTCTTTCTCTGTTTTGCACAACTTTTCTTATCTTCTTTAATTTTTTTGATTTATGGCAATCATAGCCTTTTTGTAATAGGTACATTTGGTATATATTGTTAAATATATCTATCTGTTTTCGTATGACGTCATAAATATTTTAAAATGTAGTTATTCACGACAAACGATTTTTAATTAATTTTAAATTAGTTGGAAAGAAATGCATACAATTTTTATTGCGATAACTAAAAAAAAGCTTAACAAACAATACGCCCATTTTTATGCTAATTAGATTGCTATATTTACAATCAAAGTATTATATTTTCCCCTCATGTTTACTTTGAAATGATTTATGTATCTTCCATTTGTGAAAAAAAATTATAAAGGAAGGGTACAAGAAAAAAAATTATACAAATTTTATACAAAAATAAAAACAGAGTTTGAATAGGTATTTGCCTAAAATTTGTTAGAAACCTTAATTACACGCTTTTTTTACTAGTTTTAGATACTACATCTGTACATGACTTTTTTATACAGTAATCTTATAAATAAAAATTTCTCTCTATATATCATTGTTTACAACGGTAGAACTTATTAACTACAGGACTTATAACTATAGGACTCTTTTCAGAGGAAAAAAATCTATAACCTAAATTAGAATAAATATAATCAACATTAAGCAATTTTTTCGGGAATTACCAAAACTGAAAGGGAAAAAAATTTGTTTACTTCAATTAAAGTTCACTGATGTGGCAATGATAGAAACCAAAATCTTTTCTCCTAGTAATAAGAACGTTTACCTGAAAAAAACTTTTATTCCGTTGCTTAAATGCCAAAAACTTGAAAACTTGTCAGTTGTGATTACTAATGGCTATATGTGCGTGTTTTTTTCTTTTTTTGTTATAAAATAATTTTTTTTTAAAGTGAGCTCCTAAAACTTCTTTTGATGCATTTCAATATTAACTTAAGATTTTGTAATACTTAATTACCCCTTTAATTGGGTCACGTGATTTACTGAAGCCCCAAACTGTGGAACCACTCTTGGATCACCTATTTCATTTATGGAATTTTGCATAACGCAGAGACATAAAATTAAAAATTTTCTTTTTGAGTGGTTCTCACACTACGTAAGTACATATTCGGTAAGATTAGCACTTACTGATTATTTATCACGTCTTTAGATAATCCTTTTAAAGGGACTTTACTGAAAGAAGTTGATATGAGTCTGATGAGCCATAACATAGAAATCTCTCAGGCTGCATATCCGTGAAGGTGTTATATGTAAACTAATAATGTTCACAGTTAAGTTTAGTATGTAATTATCACAATTTAAAATTGTGTGAGTGTAAAATAAAATTTGTACAACAAACTGTCGGAACTGTCCTAAAATTCATAAACTGTATCTACCAGAAGGAAGCAATTTAATATTAAATAACTAGATTTTCAGATAAAGACTAATAAGAATTAATATATTTTGGACTGATTTTTAGAGAATATTGTATCTGAGGCATTAAATATATTACACTAATAATAAAAAAATATTTATTTTACATTGATAGAAACTTCTGGTATGGTTTTTTCCTATACCCTATATTAGTTTGCAAGCTTTCTGATCACAATAATTAATAGTCCAAAACCCCAATGTAAAAGAATGTAGTTGATTTCTTTATCAATAAAACTCAGAAAGTGTAGTTTAAACAATGACAAAAGTGGTTCCTAGAAACATCCTGCTCGGGCAAATTTCATTTCCGGTACAAGCAGGTTACTTTCTGTTGGGGTAAATATGAGAATACCAACCTGTAGTTGTTCAGTTGTGGAAAATTTTTCCTTTCATCAGTGTATATTTTCCTTATAAAATCTTGGTCAAACGTATATTTAGTGGGAACCTAATTTGAGAAAAAAATGTTTTCTTTGTCTACTATCTCGATGTCGAACATCTAATTAATACGAAACAAAGAGTAGAATCGCTCTCATCTAAATAAAGATACAATATATTGATCCGAACAGTCGGTATCCGGTTGCATTGTATTCGATGTATGATATCCCCTCAGTTAAATTGAGTCCTTTCAGTTTAATTGCAACAAATTTGAGTTGTATAATATGCAAAACTCAGAAAAAATACAGAACTTAAATGTAATATGGTAAGACAATTTGACGAATAAAATAAGTTTAACTTATATTATAACTTAATATCTTTTTATTATAGTTTTGAAATCAGTTAAATTACCAATAAAAATTTTCGTTTCATTTTTTATCGCGTTTACTTGTTAATAAAAGGTTTTGTACTATTTTTTTTTTTCGCTATGATAAAATTTGTCCTATATATTTTTTAAAGCTAGGCTCTCGCTCTGTAATTGAGTACCTAATAAAATAATCTATTATGTTCAAACACATCTGCCCTTACACCTGACACCTGGCCCAAAGGTACTGGCATATAAAAAATCTTAGAACATATTTAATAAATAATGTATCTTTTATAGTATTCCATACCAAAATTGGCAAAACGAAACGTTTGTCCGGGTGTGACAAGCAATTTTCTCTGAAATCACTCGACGCGAAAATTTAAAACTTAGCACAGAGATAGGGTGTGGTGGCAGATTACAGATGTGAAATTGAATTTTGATTCTGGGAATTAATTTTAGAGGATAGCCTGGAAAGTAAAAACAAAATTTTTCCCAAAGAGCATTGAGTAGAGTATCAAACGAAAGCCTATTAAAGTACGAATTCAGTAATATATGTACCTAACTACATACTTTTCGTTCTTTTTTAGGGGAGGGGACGTAAATCATAAAAATTGCTGTTCCCGACCCCTATTATCAAAAGGGTTGCTCAGAAAGATCTGAAAAATTAATGAACATTAAAAATGGGGTGTAGATTAAGCGAAAATTATCAGGGCTGAATTTCCTTGTACAATTTTCTTGATATATAAAAATAAAAGTTGGTGACATATTTTGCTTTAATAAAGATGTTGTTGATCAATTACATTAACAGTATCTATGTTATTTTGGTAATTTTTTTATAAAGTGAGTTTTAGAAATTAAAGAAGTAAGGAATAGTAGATAAATCTGTACGGGCAAAATATATTACAATCTCTGTATCTAAATATTATCTATAATAATATTATTTGTAAAATTTTGTTAGGTATCCAGAGAAATAAAGCAAATTCAATCTATTCAAAGAAATTCACAATAATATTTAAATAATTTTCTGACTTGCAATATTATCTAATACAATTTTTATAATTAATAGTACTGCTAAAAATTATTATAGAAAAAAAGAAAAAACAGAGTTTCTTAGTACATTTACTCCATTCAGTAAATATCACTGTGCGTTTGTGATAAAGGTAAATAGACCAAAATAACGATACCATCATGTTGAAACCGAAAAATATGGTTTGTTTTAGAAACAAAATGTATTCATTAGAAAAAATATTTCAGCCACTTTCATATACTATTATATCAAATTTATAAAAACAACTGATTGTACGGAACACTGTTTGCACAAGTACAACTTACCTTTGATGACTTGTTTAGGTTTTCGAAGGGCGTGTCATTAATAACAAAGAGGGAGGAAACACTGGGCGTTTATTTTAATAAAAACTTTTCTTAGCTACTTTATTGAAAATATTAGACATCTCCTTTCAACTAATTACGAAGTAATTACTTAAACGTATGTCGTAGATAATAAAAATATGCAGGGATTATGATGTCATATAAAAAAGAATATAAATATTTAGCTGCAAGGATCTTATGTTTTTTTTACTTAAGGGTCATTATTGCAAAAATGTTCAGAAAGTAGAGGAAGACGAAAAATAGACAAGGAAAGTTATGACGTATATGCTATCCAGAATAAACAATCTATAACAATGTACCATTCAGATAACGCTAACAAACGGCGCCAATACTTAAGCAAAATATTAAAAATTAGAGAATATTAAATGGGATTTAACACTAACGAAAATTTGTTGCCTAGCAATTTATCGAGAAGAACTGTCAACTAACAAAAACGCGACAGCGATGTTGAAGCGTTTTTGTTAGTTGACAGTTCTTCGAGTTAAACTGCTTTTAGGTAAGAAATTTGTCCACAAAGGAGGGGTATCGATAAGGCCTTATTTTTGCCCCATCTCCTCCATGAATTCTTATATGTGCATTTGGTTTACATGAAGGTAAACAGTAAGATGGAATTAATATTATGCAGGAATATATATTACGATATATATTAGACTCACCTAAAAATCACTGTTACATATAAATATCTATGTATTTTTTTATTAAAAAATATATCTTATAATTTTTAAAGCAAATGTCGGTGTAATATGTTTTTAAAACACATATTTGCTTGTTGGATGTGATGTATGAATTAGTAAGGTTTCACTTGACGTCTTATGACGTTAATGACTGTTAAAAAATTTAAACGAGTCACATTTATATGGTACAAAAGTTAAAAAAATCGATATTTATAACATTTTGGTTGCTCGTCACATGATATCACATGATATGACTACTTTATTATATGGCCAACCACGCGATATCGGGTGATAAATATAAGAACCTACTCATTTAACGTAAAATGTTTGGCCATCCATAATGTACTATATAACAATTAAAAACGATTTCTCTGTAATAAAACTAGCATATTTTTTGTAAACTTAGCACTCAAATTGATATGAAAATGAAAATTCTGGTTTTCTAGATAGTTATTTTAAGGAACACTTTTATAGGAATAAAAAAATTAATCTTGCGTTAACCCTTCTACTCCTAAATAAAAGCATTCATGCAGTTTAAAACATTTTTAATAAAAATCGAAAAAAAATACATGCTAAATTTTTAATAAAGGATTAGAGATACATATTTCGATAAATTTGTAAAATGTATAGTAATGTTAACACTTGGGGAATTTCTTTATGTGGCCATACAGGTTAAAACCTATCTAATTATATCATAGTTTTGCATATTAGACAGGAAATCTTCGCTATTAATATCAGTATACCTTCCAATGACGTCAGCTTACAATTTATACAAGTTTAAACCTGTGTGATTTATGATAATGTATAATATCAAACCTTATGTGCTATCTGCTAGCGCTGATTAGATTATGTGTTCAGAGTTAGATGATTGCTGTGATATCATTTCATGGAATTTTGAATCTAGGTACCGAGTTCGCAGTGGTTCAGACTAGCAGCGCTATCTTGTAAGTCTGTTCCGTTAGGCTAGACAAAATTTCGCTAGGTGTGTTAGGTTAGACCAAGTTCCGTTAGATGTCGTTAGAGTAGACCAAATTTTCGTTCGTATTCTTCCACCCACCGCCGGAGGTTTCTAGAACCCCCCTGGGTATTTTGCCTCTAACCTAGGTCACTCAAGAAGTCGACAGGTTGGAGGGAGGTTTTTGGTCTGTCCAAAAATAACTACTTGTTTCCTATCGTTAATAAGTTGCAATTATCTAAGCAAAAAGATGTAGTACCCGATGTGTTTGAGATTATTTTTTTAACTATCAAACTTGAAGGGCTTAAAATATTATTGTCTTGATTTAAACGTGAATCTTGATTTTGAAATCCTGATCTAGGAGCATCTTGATACGATAGGGTCGAAAAATCAGACTGGCGACTAGTTTCTTTCAAAGCTAAAAACGAAGTTAGTTTAGGTAGTCGAGGTTAGGTAGGAAGTTAGGTAGCTAAAAACGAGGTTAATTTAGCTGATATTTTCTTTTTGGATAATAAGTCTTTTTTTTCCTGAAATTTAAACACGTTCTTTCTAAGAAAACCAGTCTGTAAAATGTGACTTTTATCGTATAAAAGTCGAAACCATTTCAAAGTTTTGGCATATAGGAGGCTTTAATTTGATTTTTTTTTTTTATGTCGTCAAAAAGGATTTTTACATTTATGTATATTTTGTTTATTATTTTCAGATTTGATTCTAAAGGACTTACACAACTTATAGTAATAAAATCCTTATCAATATTCTAATCACAAAAAAATACTACGTACAAGAGCTAAAGTAAATAACATTGTAGGAAAAAATATTCATTTTAATATACCTAATGGGTATTTAAAATTATTACATATAAGCAAACAAACTATTTTTTTATACCTCCTAATTGATTGAAAATATGTTATAAAATACACAAGAGCACCATAATCAAAATTAGTTTCAATACAAAAGTCAAGTATAGTTTACAAATTGTTGAAAATGAAATTTAGAAATATATTTATTAATTGTTTGAGTTTATTAAGTTTTAACATATGGTTAACTAAGCCAATGATTAACATTACTAGCAACGATAATAAAAATTTAGTTAAAATAAAGGATTATTTTGAACAAATATTTTTTCAAAATTTACCGCCGCTTCAATATAATACGATAACAGTTTTATATAATTATAAACCTAAAAATATACATTTAATTAATCATTTAGTGAAATTTATTCAAAACAACAGAAATTTAATACCGATTATAATTCAAGATCAAGGTAAAATAATAACAAAAGCTGATTCGTTCATTGCTTACATCCGTGCTAATATTTTTATCTTTGTTGTTGATCAAATTGAATCAACTGGGAATTTTAATAACTTGCAAAAAAATTACTTTTGGTCGCCATCGGCATACTTTTACTTCTTGATAACGAAACCAATTGTACTTGATCCATATACGGACCTTACACAACACATTGGCAGTTTCTTTAAACAACTATGGCAACAGTACCTGATAAATTCATTAGTAATATACGTCTACAAAGATGAGTTGGTATCCGTACGATATAATCCATTTTTGGCACAAATTTTTCAAAACTCAGTGAATACATCAACAAATACTGAAATATCTACTGAGTCACTTTTCCCAAATTTGCTGAAAAATTTATATGGTTATAAATTAAGAGCAGGATTTTACTTGTATCCTCCGTTAATAATTAAAAAAGGAACTGGCTACGTAGGAAAAGAACTCAATATATTTCAAATTGTATTGAAAAAACTAAATGGAACATTAGCTCTTTGTCATCCGAGTTCTAATATGTCTGATTACCATTACATTTTGAAGGATATAAGCAACTATAAGATAGACTGTGGTCTAAATGTAATACCCATGTTAACAACTGAAAAATATGATTTTACCTATCCTCATTCGAGTATTGATATTGTTCTAGTAGTACCACGGGGTCAGTTAATACCATACTCTTTATATTTGTTTTATGTTTTCGATTCAAAGACAGTCGGTTGTTTTATATTATTTTTTTTATTTATTAGCCTAATCGTCTACTTTTTTCGGATAAAATCAAAATTGAAATTAAAATATACAGAATCCATATTCTACATTTATGGTTTATTTTTCAATGAACTAAATTTTGATTCTCAGCTTAATCGGTTATCATATCAATTAATATTGCTCTTTTGGGTTTTAACATCATTTTGTGTTTTACAATACTTCAACACAAAACTAATGAGTTTATTTGCGACACAAAAATATGAAAATGACATAACAACATGGGAAGAATTAGCTGACGTGAACTTAAAAATTTATGGTCGCCGATTTTGGTTAAACATGGCACTGAATAATGTTCCATATAAACGGTATTCAGCATACTCAATCATAATTGATCGGTATGTAATGGCATCGCATAACGAACTTTTAAATTTATTAACAACGCAACAGACACAAAAGAAAGGAATTGCATTTGCAATAGAGAAATCAGTAGCCGAAGTTTTGTTGAGTTTGGAACGGAATCGATTAGGATCAAGAAAGCTGTATCGTATTTTAGATGGACCCATGTTCGCTGGTACTGGTACAATACCATTCCTGGCTGGTTCACCATTTGTGAGTCAATTCAGCAAAATAATTCTCCAGTATTTACAGTTTGGATTTGCAAATCACTTTGATAATATGTTTTCACGTCATGCAATACGCTATATACGTGATACATATTCACATTCGTACTATGGAAGTGAAGAAACAAAACAGTCAGCAGTAATGCTCTCCCTAGTGCATCTACAGCCCGTTTTTTATTTTTGGATATTTGGAATGTTGGTTAGTTATTTAGTATTTTTAATGGAATATAGTTATTCCCGTTGGAGTATCAAATGTATTGATAATAAAAAGCAGGAACTGTAATCCATTGTACTAACAAATTAACAACAAAATTAATTAACATATGGGTAGTTCTACAAATGAGGGAATTCGTTGATTCTTAATGCAAATTGTAAATTCTGATAATTTCTAGCATGAGACTTCAAATGACTCAGTTCCTAAATACATGGTGTGTGAATACCAATTTTCATTCTTAAGAATGAAAGTTAGTAAATTGAAAATATACCTATTGTTATTTAGAAAATAAAACTAAATTCATAGTGCAATAGTAATCTTTAAATCATGTCTCACAAACTTTTAACAAATTATCAAATTACCTTATATTTATCTAGGGAATATCGCTTTTAATATTGCCCCTCGAATTTTTTATCAGTCACATGCAAAATCAAAAATGCCGTGAGCAGTAGAGCCCCATCATGGGAGTCGGAATCAACCACTCATTTTTGATATTTTTAAGATATCTAATTGAGATTTGAATTTATAATTTTATTATTTAAATGTTAAAAATGAACCTTAAAAGGTGAACTAGAAGGACTTTCTGAGGTGCTCTTTTCTTTCCAAAAAACCAAAATTCCGATTTTATAAATAAAAAGTGATATCAATAACATTTTTAAAATTACTTGTTATTACATTAGAGATACAAATTTATTAATTTTTTTTTCTACAATCTTAGTGGAAAGAAGGCTTTTGCGCTCTGTGAAGAGAGCGCAAAATGGCTATTTGCCGAAGACTGTCGTTGCCGAGTAACGAAGTACTACTTTGCGCTTTAAAGCGTAAAGTAATACTTTGTCGCTCGCTCAACGTATATTTAATTACAAATCGGGTAGGCATTGTTTATATTTTCCATGGCAACAAATAAACAGATTCTAAAATCATTAGTTTTATGGTTACACAAAGTGAAATATTAATTTTATTAAATTTCAAAATAACTAGAAAATATTAATTAAAAATAAAAAATAACTATAATTAATAAAAAATAAGAATAAAAAATTTAAAAAATCTATACATATATGGTGGAAATATATAATTGTGACAGTGATTTCTCAAGTACACCTCCAAATATTTCTGAAGCTGCAAAATATTAAAGTAAATATTAACGTCCATTATTATTTTTTTAAGTATCTTTTAAATAAAAAATACATTTTATAAGATTGTAGAAACAATTTTGTGTGTAATTCGAACACAAAATGAAATTGCCGCTCTCATGAAATTAATGCGCTCCGCCTGACGGCGTCGCGCGTCAACATTTTCAATCGAGCGGCAATATACCATTTTGCGGTCTTAATACACAAATAACTATTAAATTTACTATTCCTACTTACATATTATTATCATAAAACACACACCCTGAATACTAACCCAATACATATATAAAATTTCAGCCCTTTACGTTTATTTAGGGAGCCTCTAGGGGTGACAGACACACCAAAAAATATGAAAACCATAAAATTTTGCTGTAAACATTGTGGGGGTAAGGGTTAAAGTTGAAACCTCCAAAAAGCACAGCCTAGAAACTAATTTAATCTATATACAAAATTTTAGCCCTCTAGGTTTATTAGGGGGCCTGTAGACTACATACAAATTTCTAAAACGTCGTAAACGTATGAAGTTTTGGCGTAAAAATGGCGAAAGTGACGGTTAAACATTAAAATCCCCAAAAAGCACACTCAAGGTACCAACTCTATCACATGTAAAATTTCAATCTCCTAGGGTTAATTTTGGGAGCTATGGGCGTGTACGACACTTTTGCCTCTCTACTCCCTCCAAATTGCCCTAGAAAGCTGATTTTTAGATATGCTGCAGATAATTGACCAAAACATTATTTTTTTACACCAGATATATATATATATATATATATATATATATATATATATATATATATATATATATATATATATATATATATATATATATATATATATATATATTTGCTTCACTAAAGTTATCTAGAATATTTGTTTTGTGCTATATTAGAAATTAGATTCTGTTTACACCAATTTAAAATTATTAACAGTTTGCTACAGTGCCTTCTACATCTTAATAGTTTTGCTCATTTAAATTTTTTCTTGATAAAAGAAATGAATATATAATATATTTTTAATTTTTCACATTCTTTTTCATACATTTATATTTTGGAAATATTAAAAACGGTTTTAGGCAAATAATAATAATAATAATAATAATAATAATAATAATAATAATAATAATAATAATAATAATAATAATTATAATAATAATAATAATAAACGCCCTGTGGGTGGGGGCTTCACTTTGCAGAATTTGCCCACAGTAAGTCCTGCTTGTCGTAAAAGGCGACTAAAAGGACAACCCATTAGGATGGAGAAAAGAAAAAATAAGCCTCGGAAAAATGCCGCTGCCGGTGGAGCGACCGGGCGCATCAGGGTCACCACTGAATGTGACAGTTTAGATCGCGGTGACGACAGGCTGGGTTCTAGGCAGCCACCTGTCAGCTGTAACAACACCTTCAGCCAAAATACTACTGCCCTACTTACAGAGCCACCAACACCTTTGGCTCAGCCGACTTTAAGTGTTTCCTCGGAGCATCCTTTGGGGACCACTAAAGCTGGTAAGAAGCGTGTGCGTATGCAATGGACAGATGAACTGAATGAATTCATCGTACGCACATACTTCAAAGTTACTAGACTTGAAACGGACAAAACTGGTTACCGTACAAAATTACATCAAGAGTTCGCGCACAGCTACCCTCACCTAAGTCGCGTTACTGAACAGAGACTGGCAGACCAAAAACGTGTCATTTTTACCAATAACCTCATCGCTTCCTCCCTCATAAACACCATTAAAACACAAGTCGCACATCAATTTGCTCAAAATGAAGAAAGTCAGGACGACGGCCCACCAGAAATGGAGAGCCCCACACAAAACGACACTCAACAACTTATCGAGAATGAGCCTGACCACCATGAGACAGCAGTAAATGACACCCTACTGCAAAAGATCGAACTGGAATTTAACACAGCGCTTACTGAATTTGAAGGGACGGACCCCACACATAGGTACTTGTTGCCTAAACAACACACCTCACGTAGATTGGCTGAGATCGTTGAGATATTGAACAATACAATACTGCCTAAACACTTGGAAACATGTGACAATTTTATCGAGTTACACACAGCTATCTATTGTGGAGCCGTTGCAGCTATACGTTGTAACGGGTCCGATGTAACACCACCTGTAGCGCACAACTCGAAGGAACACAAAACTCCTGCCTGGGAAACACGATTGAATAAACGCATCAGCAACATCCGATGCAACCTCGGCAGGATCACCCAATACCAACAGGGTACGAGGTCCAAACGGCTCAACAAATACATACACGACATATTACGCAAACACACAGTACACACACAATACGAGGAACCCAATAAAACACTCACAGAGATCAGAGATACGCTTCACCAAAAATTAACAGCACTAGCGAAGCGCTTACGAAGATATAAGACCAGTACTGAACGCAGACGACAAAACCAAGCGTTCAGCAGAAACGAGAGACGGTTTTATCAGTCTCTAACGAACACGGTAACTGACAGTAATGGTCTACCGGAGAAGAACGCACTCCATAGTTTCTGGGCGAATATATGGTCCAACACCATTGACCATAATGACAAAGCCAGCTGGATCGATACAGAGTACAGGAATAACGAACATCTTCCGGAGATGCCCTATACGGACATTACTACAGAGGACGTCTCCAGAGCTTTACAGAGATCGCATAACTGGAAGGCACCTGGCATCGACAACATACAAAACTACTGGCTCAAACACTTTACATCAACACACAAGTATCTCGCTGAACACTTTACACTATTTATAAGAACACCAAACCTGACACCGAAGTTCCTAACGCAGGGTATCACATACATGAAATCTAAAAACAGTGATACAAAAAATCCTGCGAATTATAGGCCTATCACCTGCTTGCCTACAGTGTATAAGATTTTGACGTTCTGTCTGGCAGAAAAGATCAATGAACATTGTCAGATTAACACCATACTGACAGAAGAACAAAAGGGATGTCGAAAGAGGTCACAAAAGAAGGAGCAAAAAAGGATTAAATATCAAGATCTAATACACGAGCTGCGACAACTGTACCCGGGCTATACGGTCCACTTGGTCGTACTTATAATCGGATGTCTGGGGGGTATGCATAACTCCTTTGTGCGCAATCTTAACATCATTCCGGCTTGTAGATCTCACGCCAACATGTTAGCGGCGTCAATGCAAAAAGCAGTTATTATCGGGACGCTCCGCACGCTTCGGTCGCACGAGACGACTTTTTCCGGGAGTTCATGAACACCTTTGAACCCCATGCCCCGTTTAGAGCGGGTTCTCGAACATCCATTGGACCTGACCTCGAATCTCCCACTGTTATGGTTTCGCAGCGAGGTTCGGGGATTTATTAGGTAGGGAAGACCAGGAAGGGGATGCTGAATGACGGACATTACGTACCTGACCTAGAAGTACCTGACCTGGTACGCTGCACGGACACTTTTTCCTCCGCCTGGGGGTTTTTGAAGTGCAGTCGCGATATTTACGTTAAATCAATAATAATAATAATAATAAGGAGTGATGTGACAGGCCCGTCCGTGAATGTACTACGGTACTTTTACGGATTGGTTTGGCACATTACCCTTCCACAGAGCCTAATACCTTGCATAATGCCGGTATAGGTGAATGTTACCCAGTACTGTCCTACTGAGTAGTGAGCGCCAGGTTGGCGTAAAAGTCTATAATAATAATAAAGAGGACGTCTCCAGAGCTCTACAGAGATCGCATAACTGGAAGGCACCTGGCATCGATAACATACAAAACTACTGGTTCAAACACTTTACATCAACACACAAGTATCTCGCTGAACAATTTACACTATTTATAAGAACACCAAACCTGACACCGAAGTTCCTAACGCAGGGTATCACATATATGAAATCAAAAAACAGTGATACAAAAGATCCTACTAATTATAGGCCTATCACCTGTTTGCCTACAGTGTATAAGATTTTAACGTCCTGTCTGGCAGAAAAGATCGATGAGCATTGTCAGATTAACACCATACTGACAGAAGAACAAAAGGGATGTCGAAAGAGGTCACAAGGTTGCAAAGAGCAGCTTCTGATTGACTCCGTAGTACTGGAACAAGCGAAAGGGAGAAAACGTAACCTGTACACAGCGTTTATTGATTATAAAAAGGCATTTGATTCGGTCCTGCACTCTTGGTTACGGAGAGTATTGGAGCTGTACAAAATACACCCAAGTATCGTGAACTTCCTTGGAACGATCATGTCCGACTGGCGAACGAACTTACATTTGAGTATTGGTAATGAAAAAACAACAAGCGACCTTATTCAAGTAAGACGCGGCATATTCCAAGGCGACTCATTGAGTCCATTATGGTTTTGTCTCGCAATGAATCCACTTTCTCGCCTGTTAAATAAAACCAAATACGGTTACAATGTAGGTACGCAAACGAATTCGCGCCATACCATTTCACATCTAATGTACATGGATGATATTAAGATCTATGCAGCTACTAAACATCAATTACAGCAGCTGCTGGGACTTTCCAACGAGGTTTCGCGAGACCTCTGTATGGAGTTCGGAATCGATAAATGTCGAACACAATGTCGTTCTGGAGGAAAACGAGATGCGGTCGCATTCGAACTCGAACCAGAGTCTGTTATGCAGCCCATGGACGAGGGAGAGTCGTACCGGTATCTCGGATTCAATCAGGACGAACGTATAGATCACAGCGCTGTAAAACAACACCTGATGCAGCAATACCTAACGCGTGTACGGAGATTACTGAGCACCCACCTTGATGGAAAAAAAACCATCAAAGCAATTAACACCTACGCAATTCCGGTGCTAACATACTCATTTGGGGTAATCAAATGGACGCCTACGGACTTGACAAACATCGAGATCAAGACCCGCGTCCTTATGACCAAATACAGAATTCATCATCCCAAAGCAGCGATAGAACGATTGACGCTGCAAAGAGCCGAAGGGGGTCGAGGTCTTATAGACATAAGGAACACGCATAATAAACAGGTTCATAACTTGCGAGAATACTTTTACACCAAAACACACACATCACACTTACACAATGTAATAATCCAAGCCGACAAGGCATACACACCATTAAACCTCTCACACACAGAAATGCCAGATAGTTTTTGCCGTTTGGTCACGAAGGAGGACAAAATTCGGCAATGGATTCGGAAGCCTTTACATGGGAGACATCCACATGATCTTAATCAGAGTAACGTCGACAAAGCAGCGTCGCACGCCTGGTTGAGTCAAGGAAGTCTTTTCCCGGAGACTGAAGGATTCATGCTAGCTATACAAGATCAAGTAATTCATACAAAGAATTACTCAAAATACATACTTCGTGACTCGTCAATAACATCTGACTCATGCCGGAGATGCTATTCCAAACCTGAAACGATCCAACACATCACAGCTGCCTGTACTCAGCTCGCTCAGTCCGAATACAAACACCGTCACGACCAGGTTGGCAAAATCATATACCAGAAACTAGCGGTTAAGCACCACCTTATAACCGATAAAACACCTTACTACAAGCTCACACCAAAAGTAGTAGCGGAGAATGACTCCTGTAGACTTTACTGGGATCGGTCGATTATTACAGATAAGACCATAAATCATAATCGACCAGATATCACCTTCGTAATGAAAAACACTAAGACAACCTATCTGATCGATATTGCGGTTCCAAATACACACAACTTACAAAAAACACACGCAGTTAAATTGGATAAATACACTGACCTCGCAGCCGAAATAAAACAACAATGGCGAATGGAACATGTCCACATCGTTCCAATAGTGCTCAGTGCCACCGGGGTCATTCCACACACACTACATAATAGTTTGAGCCTCTTGGGTCTCCCAAAATACACATATGTCACTATGCAAAAGGCAGTGATCATAAACACGTGTCGTATAGTACGGAAGTTCCTCAGTAATACGAACCCGACTGCGATATGTGAAAGCACAAGACCTGCTTCTACTCCATCTGAGCCATCTACAGTGAGCGAACAATACACTGACACTCATCCTACTGACACACAACACACATACATAAACACACAATACACTAACACTGAAAGACAAACACTTAACACACATACAGATCCAGATTCGTCTGATGGAGAGGGGGGATCGAACAACTGCCGCACTGTCACTGTTACCGCTCTGGTGCATAATCCTCCTCAATTCAATAACACACAAGGTCCGTCAACCTCTGTACCATCTAAACGCGCAGTTCCAGGAACACCCGATCTTAATGAGTAATTTGATGAACCAGAAAACATCTACACCAAGAAACGTAAAATAGAAAGACACATCCACACACATACACAAACACACACACAAACACAAACAGTCCTTTCCCTTCCCTCTGTCCCTACTCCTACCTACCATTTGAGGACACGAAAACGAACTAGGCTTTCACAGCCCTCTGTCATTGAGCCAACATCTACGCTCCCACAAAAGTCTCGCCGTACGACCCAGTGTACACCAAAATAGACGAATAACACCTCGTTTCAAGTAGCAATAACAACAATATAGGGAGTGATGTGACAAACCCGTCCGTGAATGTACTACGGTACTTTTACGGATTGGTTTGGCACATTACCCTTCCACAGAGCCTAATATCTTGCATAATGCCGGTATAGGTGAATGTTACCCAGTACTGTCCTACTGAGTAGTGAGCGCCAGGTTGGCGTAAAAGTTATAATAATAATAGCTAAATTAGAAAATTAATAGGTAAAACATTGTATATTTTAGTACATATGCACTGAAAATTTATAAAAGAAGAAAATATAAAAAATAAAATAAACTAGAATACTATCATAAAAAAAAGAAAATTTGAAGAACTCTCAAATACTTTTACCATAGCTTAATTAAGAAAACACAATAGTTCAAATTTCAATTAAAATTCAAAAATAGTTTTTATTTTCAAATTGTAGACATTTACAGATTATAAATCAATCATTAATACTTCACTGGGTAATTTTTAAACGAAAATTTTATGTACAAAAAGACACTTTACCTGTTGTTTAAAATTTAATTTAGTTTTGATTTTGAGTCATATTTTACTAAATTATTATAAAATTTTATTCTTTGATGTCTTTTTTGAAAAAAGTTAATACTTGGATAAATAAAGCATTTTATTTAACATGTATTTTAATTATTGTAAAAATAACTAGAAAGAGAGAATCTACTACACAAACACACTAGGTATTATCTTGTCGTAGGGTAGACCGGGGTTAGTTGGGTACAGAGGTAAGTTGAACATGTAAAAATTACCCCACACAAAAGATATGGTCAAATTACCACACTTAAATAAATCAGTTTTATCCAATTAACGACATTACAGAGGTAAGTTGAACATATAAAAATTACACCACACAAAAGATATGACAAAATTACGGTTATTTGGATAAGGGTGACTTAAATAAGTTAGGGTAGACCGGGGTTAGTTGGGTACAGAGGTAAGTTGAACATGTAAAAATTACCCCACACAAAAGATATGGTCAAATTACCACACTTAAATAAATCAGTCTTATCCAATTAACGACATTACAGAGGTAAGTTGAACATATAAAAATTACACCACACAAAAGATATGACAAAATTACGGTTATTTGGATAAGGGTGACTTAAATAAGTTAGGGTAGACCGGGGTTAGTTGGGTACAGAGGTAAGTTGAACATGTAAAAATTACCCCACACAAAAGATATGGTCAAATTACCACACTTAAATAAATCAGTCTTATCCAATTAACGACATTACAGAGGTAAGTTGAACATATAAAAATTACACCACACAAAAGATATGACAAAATTACGGTTATTTGGATAAGGGTGACTTAAATAAGTTACCCTTATCCAATTAACCATATTAAAGAAATTTGTATCATTTATAAATAATTTTTTTGAAATATTTATATGGAAATATTATCACAATTAATACATATATATGTATCACTAGTATTAGGTACGCAATTAATATGCGCCCAATTTTTGCACAACTGACATTCAATCCACGTTTCTTTGAGGCTACACTTTGAAAATAGTTCATTGCATATTAAGCAAGAAATCCTTGGTAATAATATTAAGCAATTACTATTAATACAAATATTAATTTTTTTAGTAACTTTTTTACACTTTTTTTTTATATTTTGTTCTTTCTCTAATGTTTTTATTTCTATTGAATCGGTTAAAACACTAGATTTTCTTTTCCTCTTGGTTTGACCCTGTTCTTTTGAAGCAGCCCTTGGGTACGGTCGAACTATTTCTGGAGAAAATATTGTAGGTGATGATGTTAAAATTTGCGATTCTGGGGGATCAGTTACGAATGACGGAGCGAAATCATCTTGAGTAAAAATATTTTCATTATATGGAAATATTCCAGTCTTTTTAAATCCTTTTATGATATTTGTATTAGTTGTAGCTAATGGTAATGAATCTGCTACTATTTTTGGGATATCATATATTGTTATTTTTTCACCTGGATTATTTCTTAACCATAAATCTTGTGCAGTTGAAGCATATTTCTTAAATGGTCCATACACAGCCACATCAAGTGGTTGTAATTTATGGCTACAATGTGGTGGAAAGGATAACATTACGATCCCATTATCTTTCGCTAAGTTTAAGGTTGGTACATGTAAATGTGAGGAATGATTATCTAATAAGAGTAATACTGGATTATTAATAGATGGTTTAACGTGTGCGATGAAATGCTGCATGTACATAAAAAATTCTTCATTTGTTACCCAACCGCTAGAATTTCCTGCACCAATAGAACCTTTTGGTCCATTATTAATAAAATGATTTTTATATTTTTTTCGTGGAAATACGAACATAGGAGGCACTGTATTTCCGTTTGCAGAAACAGCACATATTAGTGTGACATTAGTGCCCCGTTCAGCAGAAGTTATGGAGCCAACATTTTTTTTACCTTTGGCAGCAATTATTTTAGGAGGTTTTAATACAGTACTAATTGAGGTTTCATCAACATTATAAATATTTGATGCGGTAAATTGATATTTATTCTTAACTTCAGCTAATTTTGTGAAAAATGGTTTTACATTTTGAACATTGAATGATGTCGCTCGTCCGATACTTGTTGCTTCTGGTTTTCTAATTGATAATTCTCGATTCCTTTTTAGAAAACTAGTAAGCCACTCTTTGCCAGCTATTTTATTAATTTTCCATATTTCAGGCATTTTAATATTAAATTTTTCAGCACACTCATAAGCAAGCTGGCGAACATTTTTCGGAGTCAATCCATAAAATATCGAAGCCATTTGTAGTAAATAATCTTTTAATGCAATTTCCTGGTCCTTAGAAAATACTTGTCTAGGTTTTTTATAACCAATTGTCGGTAAATCTTGCGTTTCCTTATTTTTATATGCTTTTAACTTAATTATATAACGTGATAGTGTCGTACGTTTAATATTAAATTCCTTTGAAGCAGCATTGATACTTCGGTTTCCAGAAATTATTGTTCTTGCGGCATCATTAAATGTTTCGATAGATATAAAACCTCTTTCAGTTTTACGTTTATAATTTCTCATATCTAATAGAAATAAAAAACAAATATATAATAAAAGAAAATCTTAATCATAGTTTTGTTAATGAAAAAAATTTTACTTACTTGTTATTTGTAAATGATACAAATTGATAATTGAAACTGATGTATTTTGTTAAGATAAATCTATTACTGTTTTATATTAAAAATTTATATATTTGAAGAAAATTTCAATTTTTGTAAAATGAGTGTACATTATAATATATAAAATAGCATTGTGAAATAAAAGCACATAATATATGAAGGTATATGCACTTAAACTTTGTAATTAAACAATTACGGTCACATACAAAAAGTAGTCACAAACGCCACAAACTTCACAAACACAAATCGTTCACATTTTTATATGTAAAATTTATAATTTTGAAGAAAATTTCAATTTTTGTAAAATTAATATATATTAAAACCACTTTTTAAGTAATAGTTTAAAAAAATAGAAACAAGTTCGCATTTACATGTATTTTGTTAAAAGTAACACAATTCGTTCACTTTTATTATATATAAAATTTATAGTTTTGGAAAAAATTACAAATTTTTTTAAAATTAATAATGGTTGTAACCACTTGTAAGAATAATTGAAAAAAATAATAAAAACAAGTTCACAAAAAACAATGTTTAAGTGCATATAACAACACATATTATGTGCTTTAACTTCACGACGGTTTATCGTACACTAAACTTTTTATGTTTCCTATCATTTAATATATTCTGGTTTATAAAAAAAGGGGGAAACATCACAAACACATACGTGTTACTAAACATATATGTGATATATGTGGGATATTATTATGTATATGTTTTAATATTTAAAGAAGGGTGCGACTCCAACATATTTTACTGAATATATATATGTAAAACTTTTTATGTTTCCTATCATTTAATATATTCTGGTTTATAAAAAAGAGGGAAACATCACAAACACATACATGTTCCTAACATATATATATGATATATGTGGTATGTTATTATGTATATGTATTATTATTTAAAGAAGGGTGCCACCCTAACACATCTTACTGAATATATATATATATGTAGTATGTATGAATATATACATATGTAGTTAAAATACAAATATTGATTTTTATTTTTCTTACATATTTAGAAAGGTTTTTTATATGATATTGTATGTATACTGTACATTGTATGTATACAGTAATGAAATATAAAGTATTGAAATGGCTTTTTATCTTATGATAATGTATGAAAAATGTAGATTTAAAATACTAATGGAAGTAAGATATTGTAATAATTTAACAAAAGTCAGGTGAATGTATAATATTTTAACCAAAAGTAAGTTAAAGTATTGAAATATTGGTATATGTGAATGTTTTATTATGATTTTTCTAACTATTCATAAAAGTTGATAAAACGTACATCATAAATAACAAATTATAAATTTACTCTTAAACTATTATTTTTACATAAAAAATACTTATCCACATTTGTTTATTTTAAGAAAATACATGATAATTTTAAAAAAAGTTTTAAAATTTATGAATTTTTAATAGTTTTGTATCTTATGATAATGTATGAAAAATGTACATTTAAAATACTAATGGAAGTAAAATATTTTAATACGTTAACAAAAGTCAGGTGAATGTATAATATTTTAACCAAAAGTAAGTTAAAGTATTGAAATATTGGTATATGTGAATGTTTTATTATGATTTTTCTAACTATTCATAAAAGTTGATAAAACGTACATCATAAATAACAAATTATAAATTTACTCTTAAACTATTATTTTTACATAAAAAATACTTATCCACATTTGTTTATTTTAAGAAAATACATGATAATTTTAAAAAAAGTTTTAAAATTTATGAATTTTTAATAGTTTTGTATCTTATGATAATGTATGAAAAATGTACATTTAAAATACTAATGGAAGTAAAATATTTTAATACGTTAACAAAAGTCAGGTGAATGTATAATATTTTAACCAAAAGTAAGTTAAAGTATTGAAATATTGGTATATGTGAATGTTTTATTATGATTTTTCTAACTATTCATAAAAGTTGATAAAACGTACATCATAAATAACAAATTATAAATTTACTCTTAAACTATTATTTTTACATAAAAAATACTTATCCACATTTGTTTATTTTACGAAAATACATGATAATTTTAAAAAAAGTTTTATAATTTATGAATTTTTAATAGTTTTGTATCTTATGATAATGTATGAAAAATGTACATTTAAAATACTAATGTAAGTAAGATATTGTAATACGTTAACAGAAGTCAGGTGAATGTATAATATTTTAACCAAAAGTAAGTTAAAGTATTGAAATATTGGTATATGTGAATGTTTTATTATGATTTTTCTAACTATTCATAAAAGTTGATAAAACGTACATCATAAATAACAAATTATAAATTTACTCTTAAACTATTATTTTTACATAAAAAATACTTATCCACATTTGTTTATTTTAAGAAAATACATGATAATTTTAAAAAAAGTTTTATAATTTATGAATTTTTAATAGTTTTGTATCTTATGATAATGTATGAAAAATGTACATTTAAAATACTAATGTAAGTAAGATATTGTAATACGTTAACAAAAGTCAGGTGAATGTATAATATTTTAACCAAAAGTAAGTTAAAGTATTGAAATATTGGTATATGTGAATGTTTTATTATGATTTTTCTAACTATTCATAAAAGTTGATAAAACGTACATCATAAATAACAAATTATAAATTTACTCTTAAACTATTATTTTTACATAAAAAATACTTATCCACATTTGTCTATTTTAAGAAAATACATGATAATTTTAAAAAAAGTTTTATAATTTATGAATTTTTAATAGTTTGGTATCTTATGATAATGTATGAAAAATGTACATTTAAAATACTAATGTAAGTAAGATATTGTAATACGTTAACAAAAGTCAGGTGAATGTATAATATTTTAACCAAAAGTAAGTTAAAGTATTGAAATATTGGTATATGTGAATGTTTTATTATGATTTTTCTAACTATTCATAAAAGTTGATAAAACGTACATCATAAATAACAAATTATAAATTTACTCTTAAACTATTATTTTTACATAAAAAATACTTATCCACATTTGTTTATTTTAAGAAAATACATGATAATTTTAAAAAAAAGTTTTATAATTTATGAATTTTTAATAGTTTTGTATCTTATGATAATGTATGAAAAATGTACATTTAAAATACTAATGTAAGTAAGATATTGTAATACGTTAACAAAAGTCAGGTGAATGTATAATATTTTAACCAAAAGTAAGTTAAAGTATTGAAATATTGGTATATGTGAATGTTTTATTATGATTTTTCTAACTATTCATAAAAGTTGATAAAACGTACATCATAAATAACAAATTATAAATTTACTCTTAAACTATTATTTTTACATAAAAAATACTTATCCACATTTGTTTATTTTAAGAAAATACATGATAATTTTAAAAAAAGTTTTATAATTTATGAATTTTTAATAGTTTTGTATCTTATGATAATGTATGAAAAATGTACATTTAAAATACTAATGTAAGTAAGATATTGTAATACGTTAACAAAAGTCAGGTGAATGTATAATATTTTAACCAAAAGTAAGTTAAAGTATTGAAATATTGGTATATGTGAATGTTTTATTATGATTTTTCTAACTATTCATAAAAGTTGATAAAACGTACATCATAAATAACAAATTATAAATTTACTCTTAAACTATTATTTTTACATAAAAAATACTTATCCACATTTGTTTATTTTAAGAAAATACATGATAATTTTAAAAAAAGTTTTATAATTTATGAATTTTTAATAGTTTTGTATCTTATGATAATGTATGAAAAATGTACATTTAAAATACTAATGTAAGTAAGATATTGTAATACGTTAACAAAAGTCAGGTGAATGTATAATATTTTAACCAAAAGTAAGTTAAAGTATTGAAATATTGGTATATGTGAATGTTTTATTATGATTTTTCTAACTATTCATAAAAGTTGATAAAACGTACATCATAAATAACAAATTATAAATTTACTCTTAAACTATTATTTTTACATAAAAAATACTTATCCACATTTGTTTATTTTAAGAAAATACATGATAATTTTAAAAAAAGTTTTATAATTTATGAATTTTTAATAGTTTTGTATCTTATGATAATGTATGAAAAATGTACATTTAAAATACTAATGTAAGTAAGATATTGTAATACGTTAACAAAAGTCAGGTGAATGTATAATATTTTAACCAAAAGTAAGTTAAAGTATTGAAATATTGGTATATGTGAATGTTTTATTATGATTTTTCTAACTATTCATAAAAGTTGATAAAACGTACATCATAAATAACAAATTATAAATTTACTCTTAAACTATTATTTTTACATAAAAAATACTTATCCACATTTGTTTATTTTAAGAAAATACATGATAATTTTAAAAAAAGTTTTATAATTTATGAATTTTTAATAGTTTTGTATCTTATGATAATGTATGAAAAATGTACATTTAAAATACTAATGTAAGTAAGATATTGTAATACGTTAACAAAAGTCAGGTGAATGTATAATATTTTAACCAAAAGTAAGTTAAAGTATTGAAATATTGGTATATGTGAATGTTTTATTATGATTTTTCTAACTATTCATAAAAGTTGATAAAACGTACATCATAAATAACAAATTATAAATTTACTCTTAAACTATTATTTTTACATAAAAAATACTTATCCACATTTGTTTATTTTAAGAAAATACATGATAATTTTAAAAAAAGTTTTATAATTTATGAATTTTTAATAGTTTTGTATCTTATGATAATGTATGAAAAATGTACATTTAAAATACTAATGTAAGTAAGATATTGTAATACGTTAACAAAAGTCAGGTGAATGTATAATATTTTAACCAAAAGTAAGTTAAAGTATTGAAATATTGGTATATGTGAATGTTTTATTATGATTTTTCTAACTATTCATAAAAGTTGATAAAACGTACATCATAAATAACAAATTATAAATTTACTCTTAAACTATTATTTTTACATAAAAAATACTTATCCACATTTGTTTATTTTAAGAAAATACATGATAATTTTAAAAAAAGTTTTATAATTTATGAATTTTTAATAGTTTTGTATCTTATGATAATTTATGAAAAATGTACATTTAAAATACTAATGTAAGTAAGATATTGTAATACGTTAACAAAAGTCAGGTGAATGTATAATATTTTAACCAAAAGTAAGTTAAAGTATTGAAATATTGGTATATGTGAATGTTTTATTATGATTTTTCTAACTATTCATAAAAGTTGATAAAACGTACATCATAAATAACAAATTATAAATTTACTCTTAAACTATTATTTTTACATAAAAAATACTTATCCACATTTGTTTATTTTAAGAAAATACATGATAATTTTAAAAAAAGTTTTAAAATATATGAATTCTTAAAAATTTTGTATCATTTACTATTAATATGTAAAAATTTTTTCTAAGTTCAAATATACATTGATTTTGTATGTAAGCGATGTTGTTGCAGTCATCTGACTTGTATTGAGTACAAACATCGTCTTACGATGTGTGTTGTTACTGTACTATGTTTTATGTGTCTATATAAAAATCAAAAAAAATGAAAAAAAAATGAAAAATTTAAAAAAAAATTCTTATATTTTAATATAAACTTTAAAAAACTTCATTAATAATTATATATTTTATAGTTTTTATCATTTTTATAACAAATTAAACAAAAAAATATAAAAAAAAAGTAAAATTTACCACGCTGCAAAATCCAAAACTTATATATGATGATGGTACCTTTTTAAATATCGATGTGTGTAGTTGACTTAAACATTATGAACGGTTCGGTCAAAGTATATATAGCTATTATGTATGTGTGTAAGACCATTACATTAATAGTTTTATTTTGACTAAGTTCTGTTCTTTTGAAAATATTATTTTTTGTTAAGTTGATATTTTCAAATAATTTTTATTTACTACAGTAACATCGTAAAGGTACTTCATCGAAAAATTATGAAAATATATAAAGTAAGTGTTTTGGTATTAAAAAAAAATATGTGTTTTTATTTATTAAAAATTTTTATGATTTTTATTAATAATTCACATATATTTTTATTAACCCAAAACCATTTATATATAATTTTTATAATTTTTTAATATTATCCTATATTATGTCAAAGCAAGTCCATGGGCTATAGGAGTTAAGCCTTAGGCTCTTATGTGGACAAACAATTTTATAAAATAAATTTTTTAATAAATTTATAATGCAGAAACTCACTACATACCAAGCGCGAATGAAGTGTGTTATTCGAACGTTAAATAAATATATATTTTATATATTTAAAAATTGTCGCATACAATCTAGCGAAGAGTTATGAGCAAATGTTTGAATTATTTCAATAAAACTATATTACTTAAAATATATGGTAATAGTTTTTATTCAAATATGAATATTTTCAAAAAAGAATTTTTTTTATTTTTTTAAATATTAAAAATTTTAGAAAATATTTTTTATATAAAAAGTAACAAAAGAAATAAATTTATTTTTATTTCAATTTTTGTTATAATTTTTATATGTTTATATCAGTTTATGAAGAAATTTCATACTGATTAATAAATGAAAAACTTTTTAAAATATTTCTTTTTTTTTTAAATTGGAATAATTTTATTAAGTTTGGAACATACAGTTCCCTGGTTGATCCTGCCAGTAGTCATATGCTTGTCTCAAAGATTAAGCCATGCATGTCTCAGTACAAGCCATATTAAGGTGAAACCGCGAAAGGCTCATTATATCAGTTATGGTTCCTTAGATCGTACATACATTTACTTGGATAACTGTGGTAATTCTAGAGCTAATACATGCAAACAGAGTTCCGACCAGAGATGGAAGGAATGCTTTTATTAGATCAAAACCAATCGATGTTAACATATTTTTATAATATATTTTATGTTTTTTTATAATTTCATATATATATTTAATATATGTGCATCGTAATAATTTGGTGACTCTGAATAACTTTTAGCTGATCGCACGGTCTTTATAGTACCGGCGACGCATCTTTCAAATGTCTGCCTTATCAACTGTCGATGGTAGGTTCTGCGCCTACCATGGTTGTAACGGGTAACGGGGAATCAGGGTTCGATTCCGGAGAGGGAGCCTGAGAAACGGCTACCACATCCAAGGAAGGCAGCAGGCGCGCAAATTACCCACTCCCGGCACGGGGAGGTAGTGACGAAAAATAACGATACGGGACTCATCCGAGGCCCCGTAATCGGAATGAGTACACTTTAAATCCTTTAACGAGGATCCATTGGAGGGCAAGTCTGGTGCCAGCAGCCGCGGTAATTCCAGCTCCAATAGCGTATATTAAAGTTGTTGCGGTTAAAAAGCTCGTAGTCGAATTTGTGTCCTACACTGTCGGTTCACCGCTCGCGGTGTTTAACTGGCATGTTTTGTGGGACGTCCTACCGGTGGTGAGGTATAAATTATATATTGTATAATATGGTTATAAATACTTGTATTTTTATTTAAATTTTTATTTTTATGGTAAGTTATTATTTATATTTTTACTTGCTTGAAAAGTTTAAAGTATACTAGTTAAATTTTATATACTAATATGTACATTAAAGTATAATTTATCGTAAGTGTTAAAGTTATTTATTTTTTATAATTTAAATAATGGAGACAGCCTCCCAATTATAATCCTATCGCGGTGCTCTTAATTGAGTGTCGAGATGGGCCGGTACGTTTACTTTGAACAAATTAGAGTGCTTAAAGCAGGCTTTAAAATTTAAATAGTGCCTGAATATTGTGTGCATGGAATAATGGAATAGGACCTCGGTTCTATTTTGTTGGTTTTCGGAAGTTTTTCCGAGGTAATGATTAATACGGACAGATGGGGGCATTCGTATTGCGACGTTAGAGGTGAAATTCTTGGATCGTCGCAAGACGGACAGAAGCGAAAGCATTTGCCAAAAATGTTTTGATTGATCAAGAACGAAAGTTAGAGGTTCGAAGGCGATCAGATACCGCCCTAGTTCTAACCATAAACGATGCCAGCTAGCGATCCGCCAAAGTTCCTCCGATGACTTGGCGGGCAGCTTCCGGGAAACCAAAGCTTTTGGGTTCCGGGGGAAGTATGGTTGCAAAGCTGAAACTTAAAGGAATTGACGGAAGGGCACCACCAGGAGTGGAGCCTGCGGCTTAATTTGACTCAACACGGGAAACCTCACCAGGCCCGGACACCGGAAGGATTGACAGATTGAGAGCTCTTTCTTGATTCGGTGGGTGGTGGTGCATGGCCGTTCTTAGTTGGTGGAGCGATTTGTCTGGTTAATTCCGATAACGAACGAGACTCTAGCCTACTAAATAGACGTACTTTATTACCGGCATCTCAAGGCCCATCGGCTGTATTGTTACTGAATGTTATTTGTATATTTTGTTTTAATATATTTATAATATGTATGATTGATAATATTCATTTATGTTTTTTATTTCTTTGGGGATAAATTTCTATGTGTAATTACTTAATCTGCATTAATGATATATTTAACATGATACATTAACTAAAATGACATCAGTTTTTTGATGTGGTTTTTACTGCCGGCGTACAAATAATTCTTCTTAGAGGGACAGGCGGCTTCTAGCCGCACGAGATTGAGCAATAACAGGTCTGTGATGCCCTTAGATGTTCTGGGCCGCACGCGCGCTACACTGAAGGAATCAGCGTGTTTTCCTCTGGCCGAAAGGTCCGGGTAACCCGCTGAACCTCCTTCGTGCTAGGGATTGGGGCTTGCAATTATTCCCCATGAACGAGGAATTCCCAGTAAGCGCGAGTCATAAGCTCGCGTTGATTACGTCCCTGCCCTTTGTACACACCGCCCGTCGCTACTACCGATTGAATGATTTAGTGAGGTCTTCAGACTGGTGCGCGGCAATGTTTTTAAAAGACATTGCCGATGATGCTGGAAAGATGACCAAACTTGATCATTTAGAGGAAGTAAAAGTCGTAACAAGGTTTCCGTAGGTGAACCTGCGGAAGGATCATTAACGAAATATAACAAAACTTGATTTTTGTGATTTTTTATATATATTAATGTTTTGTTAAAATATTTTGTTTATAAATTCCTTATATTTTTATGTAAGTAAAAGAAAAATTTACTTTTTTTCTATAACTTACTTTATAAAATATATAATTTTTATAATATAAAAATTATAATATTGTAATAAATAAACACGTATTTGGATACCAATTTTTAATATATTAAATATATTATTGGTTATAAAGTTTTACATCCAAATGTTAATTTGATTTTTTAATTTTTTTTTTTTTTTTTGATATGTGTTTATTTTTATATATCAATATATAAATTTTTTTTTTTATATTAACAATATTAAAAATTTATTGAATCTATATAAAATAAATAGCATATTCGTAAAATAACAAAACAAGTTATTTTCAATATGTCTTATTTATAATATAGTTATTTAATAAATGAGTTTTCTTTAAAAAAAAATTTTTTTTTTTTTAATGTTTTGTCAAATAAACAAGCAAGCACTGTATCTAATAAAATTTTATTAAATATTATTATTTATTCTTTTATACAAATGTAAGTCAATATAAAACAAACAAAAAAATTGTTTTTTTATTGCAGTCTTTTTATTATTATTTTATAATAATAAAAAAAGTATAAATTTTTATTTAATATAAATATTTTTTAAAATTTAATAATATAAAGATTACCCTGAACGGTGGATCACTTGGCTCGTGGGTCGATGAAGAACGCAGCTAATTGCGCGTCAACTTGTGAACTGCAGGACACATGAACATCGACATTTCGAACGCACATTGCGGTCCTTGGATACTGTTCCCGGACCACACCTGGCTGAGGGTCGTATACAATAATATATTAAAAGATTATTTTTAATAAAAGATAATATATTTTTTAAAATATATATCTTAAAAATAATAAAATGAATGTTCGTATATTTTTTTAATTTATACGTCATTCTAAATTATATGATGTTTTTAATGTATGTATTTTTAATATTATTTTTCTATATCTTACTTATTATAAATGTGTAAGAATAAGAAAATCAAATAATACATCACATCATTTTAATTTAATAAAAATGAAACAATATTTTCTAAAAAAATATAAAAATAAATTTAAACACATATAGTAATGAAAACCAAAAATTATTCATGTATATATGTGTTTTAAATATCTAATTATTTTTATTTTATGAAAATATGAAATAACGAAATAATTTATTTCTTATTAATTTTCATATAAATATTAAATAATAATATTTAAAAATTTAACATAATAACATAAGATAAAATTTTTTGGTTTAAGTAATTACTAATAGTGTTTTTATTTTTTCAAAATAAAATTTTTTTATATTTATTTATAAAGAAAATATTGAAAAAAAAAAACATTTTTATTTTATTTATTTATAATTGCGACCTCAGAGTAGGTGAGATTACCCGCTGAATTTAAGCATATTATTAAGCGGAGGAAAAGAAACTAACTAGGATTCCCTTAGTAGCGGCGAGCGAAGAGGGAAAAGCCCATCACTGAACCCCATGGCTAAATAAAAATGGTCATTCGGGGAATGTAGTGTTTGGGAGGATCCATAATTTTTTATATAACCTGTTATTTTATGTAATAAGTCCAAGTCCATCTTGAATGGGGCCATATACCCAGAGAGGGTGCCAGGCCCGTAGTGACTATATACTGAATAACAGGTGGATCTCTCCTTAGAGTCGGGTTGCTTGAGAGTGCAGCTCTAAGTGGGTGGTAAACTCCATCTAAGGCTAAATATAACCACGAGACCGATAGCGAACAAGTACCGTGAGGGAAAGTTGAAAAGAACTTTGAAGAGAGAGTTCAAGAGTACGTAAAACCGTTCAGGGGTAAACCTGAAAAACCCGAAAGGTCGAAAGATGAGATTCATTTACTTTTTATCGTATATTAACCAACTTGTATTTGTTAGTGACAAAATTTATTATTATTATATATTATAATTTTTTATGGTATATTTATAATTTATAAAATTATTGCACTACTATATGTTGTGTATAATAACGAGGTATGCACTTCTCATCTTGTAGGACGTCGCGACCCGTTAAATATTGATTTATGAAATATTTTTGTGCATTGTATATTATATTATAAATTTTTATTTATTTGTGTAATATATGCCTATATTATCTAATTAATTGTTTGACGGTATAAATATTCATAATATAAGATTAAGTGTAAAATTTTTTTTTTTTACACGTTCATTACCTAAAACGAGTATATATGGGTTTTATTAGGTTTTTTATATTTCTTAATAAAACAAATGATTTTATTTGGTTTTTATACCAATAAATCATACCATATTACTGTCAGTTTTTAGGTATTAATTTGAACAATAATCTTTTTGTCAGCGACGCTATAGCTTTGGGTACTTTCAGGACCCGTCTTGAAACACGGACCAAGGAGTCTAGCATGTGCGCAAGTCATTGGGAATAAAATATTTTTTCATCGAAATATTAATAAATTTTATGAAACCCAAAGGCGAAATGAAAGTAAAATAATTTTTTTAAAAAAGATTTTTATTTTTTTTATTATAAATTTGAGGGAGGATATATTTTTATTATGTATTAAATATCGCACTCCCAGGGCATCTTATATTATTCTTATAATTTTTTTATAATTTTTATTATGAATAAAGGTGCACCTAGAGCGTACACGCTGGGACCCGAAAGATGGTGAACTATGCCTGGTCAGGACGAAGTCAGGGGAAACCCTGATGGAGGTCCGTAGCGATTCTGACGTGCAAATCGATCGTCGGAACTGGGTATAGGGGCGAAAGACTAATCGAACCATCTAGTAGCTGGTTCCCTCCGAAGTTTCCCTCAGGATAGCTGACGTTCATCATTCAACGAGTCTCATCCGGTAAAGCGAATGATTAGAGGCCTTGGGGCCGAAACGACCTCAACCTATTCTCAAACTTTAAATGGGTGAGATCTCTAGCTTGCTTAAAATCATATATTGATTTTATTTTTAATTTTATATATATGTGAAGCTATGAGAATAATATTTTTAATTAAGATAATATTTATGGATCAGAATGCCAAGTGGGCCACTTTTGGTAAGCAGAACTGGCGCTGTGGGATGAACCAAACATAGAGTTAAAGCGCCAAAATCGACGCTTATGGGATACCATGAAAGGCGTTGGTTGCTTAAGACAGCAGGACGGTGGCCATGGAAGTCGGAATCCGCTAAGGAGTGTGTAACAACTCACCTGCCGAAGCAACTAGCCCTGAAAATGGATGGCGCTGAAGCGTCGTGCTTATACTCTATCGTCAATTGTTATTATAGATATTTATTATTTTTATAAAAATTTTTAAATATCATGAAAACTTGACGAGTAGGAGGGTCGCGATGGTGTGCGCGGAAGGATTGGCCGTGAGGCTGTCTGGAGCCGCCATCGGTGCAGATCTTGGTGGTAGTAGCAAATACTCCAGCGAGGCCCTGGAGGACTGACGTGGAGAAGGGTTTCGTGTGAACAGCCGTTGCACACGAGTCAGTCGATCCTAAGCCCTAGGTGAAAACCGATGTTAATGTTGATGTGTTTTAATAAATTATATAATTATTTTTATAAATAATTATTATTTAAAATAATAAAATTTTATAAAATAAATAAATAAATAATAAATAATTACATCCATTGGGCGAAAGGGAAACCGGTTCCTATTCCGGTACCCGGCAGCGGAACCGTATATAAGTCGGGCCCTCATTCACATTATATATGTGTATATGAGTGTTCGTCGGGGTAACCCAAAGAGGCCTGGAGACGCCGTCGGAAGATCCAGGAAGAGTTTTCTTTTCTGCATGAGCGTTCGAGTTCCCTGGAATCCTCTAGCAGGGCGATAGGGTTTGGAACGCGAAGAGCACCGCAGTTGCGGCGGTGTCTGGATCATTCCCTCGGACCTTGAAAATCCAGGTGAGGGCCACGTGGAGGTGTCGCGCCGGTTCGTACCCATATCCGCAGCAGGTCTCCAAGGTGAAGAGCCTCTAGTCGATAGAATAATGTAGGTAAGGGAAGTCGGCAAATTAGATCCGTAACTTCGGGATAAGGATTGGCTCTGAGGACCGGGGCGTGTCGGGCTTGATTGGGATGTAGGTTATGGCTAACGTGCCGGGCCTGGGTGAGGTGATACCATATTACCTACTAAATGTTATACATATGTTTTGTAAATTTTATTTATTAAAATAATAAATAATTATAATGTGTGTATTTATGTATTATATAGAACAATTATTGGAAAAATCGATTTTATTTGTAATTATATTTAATTATTGTATGGTACAGTACTGATATATAAAAATCTGATTTTTTATTTTTGTTATTTTATTAATATGTACTCCATAAGAATAATTTATAAATTACATAATTTTCTAAGTAATTAGTTATTATGTGTATAATAAATGAATATTTGGGGATTTAATATATATTTGATAATAATCATTTATGTAAAATGATGGCTAAAGTTTTTATATACAAAGGCTGTATTATTTATATAATAAAACTAAATATGATTTATTTATAATAATTTCATTAAAAGTTTTTTCATTTGTTCGAAAAATACTTTACATATCTATGTAATTATTGAAAATTTTTTAAATTATTATTTACTTGTATGCTATTAATGAATTAGTTTTGGGTATATGTTTTTGTGGATCCGAACTCGGTCCCGTGCCTTGGCCACCTACGGAACTTTCTTGCTGCGAGACTTTACTCAACATATATATCATATAATTTTTATATTTATATTTTTATTTATTTAATTATATTATATTAAAATGAAAAATATATATGCGTAAATGTTCTCTTCGGCCGCCATTTAACGGTTAACTCAGAACTGGCACGGACTAGGAGAATCCGACTGTCTAATTAAAACAAAGCATTGCGATGGCCCCAACGGGTGTTGACGCAATGTGATTTCTGCCCAGTGCTCTGAATGTCAACGTGAAGAAATTCAAGCAAGCGCGGGTAAACGGCGGGAGTAACTATGACTCTCTTAAGGCGCATCCAGGCGGATGCAACATGTCGACAATGCAGGTCGCTTCCTGAAACACTGGGGCATGTGATTGGCCAATGTACGGCCACAAAGGAAGCGCGCATCCGCCGTCACGATGAAATAGTTAATATCATCGTTGACAAATTAAGTAAAAACAGTGAAGTGACAATAGTTAAGGAACCCCGAATCCAGACGGACTCTATCCTCAAACCGGACATCCTCGTGAAAAAGGATGGAAGGGTTCTCGTGGTCGACGTTACCGTCCGCCATGAGGATGGGGATAGTATGATGTCTGGCAGGAGGGAGAAATTTCAAAAGTATAATAAAATTGTCACTCACTGTCAGGAGTTGCTTGGTGCAGAAAGTGGTGCGGTGGTACCGATAGTGGTAGGTACTCGGGGAGCACTGCTCAAGCAAACTCAGGAAGATCTCGCAAAGATTGGCATCAAAGACAGAAAAACACTACTT
>JAPWDM010000046.1:1693911-1731411 GCA_035578155.1 Brachynemurus nebulosus | reverse complement strand
AGAGAATACACATTGTAAAACCTTTAGTAATAAGAACCGCACGAATTATTTATTATTGTATTCACTATTAAATTTAATTGAAAAATGGGAAATTTAAACATAGGGGGTTACTTGTTTCAAATACTAATAAATAGCCATTAAATTATGGAAATACCGAAAAGTTTTTATAATTTCACATCTAAATTTAAATATCAATTGAAGGGATCAAAGTATGAAGATAAAGAATTATTATTTACGGAAGATTAAAACGTAGCGCGTTACCTCTTTTAAATAATAATAAACAATCATTGAATTATGGAAGTACTAAGAAATTTTATAATTTCGCATCTAACTTTAAATATCAGTTGATGGGACTAATGTATGAAGAAACTGACTATGAAAATAAAGGATTAGACAAGAACTGTGGGTGGATCATTAGTGTAACGGACCAAAAACAATACGAATTGGGGAGAATTATTTAATTCTATTTGATCATTTAAAATTATGTGTTTAGGGTCTCCGTTTAGCTTATTGATTTCGAGAGCCTCTAAATGTTAAGTTTACGGCCTTTTGGACACATATGCAGTATTTTAGGTTGTTGATCAGTTTTAACTGAATGGCCTGTTTCTAATAGGTGCATTCCAAAATTGGAAGTATACTTCTAGGTGCCAATGTGTTCTTTGTATCTAGTTTCGAAATTTCTGCCTGTCTGTCCTCTATAGGAAGCATTACACTCGGTGCAATCCAAGCGTAAACGCCACTTTTTTCATAGGGTCAGATTTCTCTTCTGCATTGTATAAACCACGGCCAATATTGTTTATTGAATGTTACCAATGAATTAAAATATGTTACCGAATTTTTGAGAAATATTGCCTATATATGAAAGAGAAATGTAATGCTTTGAATCAGAATTTGTGGGGTTGTGTGGATAGACTTTTTTTAGAGTCAGACTTTCTTATTTTTTACGGATTAGTTGCATAGTTGTGTTTGGAGAAAAACCATTATTCTGTGCTATTTGTTTTATAGCAGAGAATTCTGTATCTCTGTCTTCTGGTGATAACGGGATGGCGAAGGCTCTATGTATCATAGAGCGGTAAGATGCTAATTTGTGAGAGGGTGAACTAAGTGAGTCAGCGGGAATTGTTACATCAGAAAATGTGCGTTTGAGATAGATTTTATATGAAAATTTTGTGTCTGTTCTATTAATGGTAATGTCTAAAAAGTTAAGCGAGTTATTTGATTCTATTTCTTTTGTGAATTTAATTATTTCATAAAAATTATTGGGGTATTTATCCGAGATTTTATGTGAATAAAATCTCGGAATTTTTAAATTTTCAAGTCGACAGGTAAAGGGGTGGTTTCACCATCTTAAAAATGTGTAGGTATAATAAATATAGTATTATTTATTATACCTACACATTTTTAAGATGGTGAAACCACCCCTTCACCTGTCGACTTGAAAATTTAAAAATTCCGAGATTTTATTCACATAATATATCACATAAAAATGGATTCATAATTTTTTTGTTTTTTGCTTCCATACATTTATAGGGGTGAAATATCCTTTCCAAATTAGAAACAAGAATTGACGAAATTTTGTTTACATTTACTACACAGTAGTCTAGTACACTATTTAAAAGCTATTTGTATTGCTAATTTTACACATTATTTAATATATTTATTGTAAGATTGATGTGTTTGTTGTGTATGTAAACAAAATTTTGTCAGTTTTGAAATTTTTAGTCTAGAACTTGTAGGATGTGTTTCACCCCCTATAACTGTGTGAAAGAATATATTTATAATATATTTATCGTTAGGTCTCTATGTAAACATAATATCACCAATTTTTCAATTTTTAGGTACGCACTTGAAGGGGTGGTTTGAAAATTTGTGGATGCAAAAAATAATGTTATATTTATTACTAAAGCTCTGTATAGTATATGTAAACAAAATATTATAAATTTATAGATTTTTAAGTACACACATGAAGGGGTAGTTTCAACCCTTAGAAATTTATAGATTCAGAAAATAATGTTATATTTATTATTAGAGCTCTATATAGCATGTATAAACAAAATATCATCAATTTTTAAATTTTCAACCCTTGAAAATGTGTAAATGCAAAAAATAATGTTATATTTGTTACTAGAACTTTTTAAGGTACCTATAAACAAAATTTCAACGATTTTTAAATTTTTTAGTTCCAACTTTAAGGGGGTTTTTCACCCCTTAAAAACGTTTTTTAGCAGCAACTGATATTTTTTATGTTATTAGGTAGCCACCCTCTACATACTGACAAAGTTTCAGATTTTTTTGAATTTTCAACTTCTTGGCCTTTCCTTGTTAGTTAAAAATGAAAAGTCAGCATAACCTAAAATTAAGAAAGCACCTCCTTCTATTGATGATGGTGATGATTCCTTTGATCGTGTTGTACCTTCTATTAAGAAACTACGCTTTCTTAACGGTGGTGATGATGAAGTATTTGAACAATCGCTGATAGAGGGAGGGTTCGCACCTACTCCTACATCAAGCCGACTTACCTCGACGGTAGAAAACACTGCTCAGAAATCTTCTACTAAGAAACCACGTTTTCTTAATAGCAATGATGATGAAATATTTGGGTCATTGTTGTTAGGGGAAAGTGTTGAACCCACCCCCACAACAAGCCAATTTACTCCAACAGCACAAATTACTGCACGAAAATTGTTTAAGCAAACAAACGAACCAAGTGTTGGTGTACTAGCTGAAAAGTATAGCCAGTTAGGGCTTACGTGTAACGATCAAAAATTTCTTGATCGTACCTATGGCCCGCGTATAGATGCAGAAACAAATAAATGGATTATTGGTAATTCTGAATTGGATATAATTGATGATAATATTATTGTTAATGGTATCGCTTACCCCGGTACTGAAGGTCTATTTGAGTTACTGTTTAAAAAATATCCAAATCAACATCTATACACAGATGCTGATTTAAACAACTATAAGGCTATATTACAAATTACCAATGCACACAAACGAAAATATGATGTCAATGCGTCAGCTAATGCGAATGATTGTTATAAATATAAGGAGATTATAAGCAAACTTTTCCCACCGCGACGAAAACAAACAAAAACGAACTGGTTTTGGCTTAATGCATTTTAACGATTATGAAACGATTGATTACCGTTATTGGGACGATGTTAGCGAACTTATTGGCAGATTAAAATTATTAATAGCGTCCGCACAAGCTGGACACACGTATCATTTAATTAAATACAAGCAATAGTTGAAGAATTTCGCGAAGCTGATATAATTAATAAATACAGATGACTAACCCGTTTCGATAATCATTTCAAACATGAGCGTTGACAAATTCGGTCGATTCAGCAGTAACGGCGAACGGTATGCTCGAAAGACTGCGTCTATCAATTTAACACCTAAGGGTGTTTATGATATGAATGATAAGCGTCTTACGAACTGCAACGTATTTTAAATGTATTTGATATTTTGCATAATTTTATTAAAATTGTTTTAGAACATTTAAAATTCATTTGCACTCCGCCTCTGTTCTATTTTCAATTAACATAATACATATGTATTATTGAAAATATATTTAATGAATAAATATTTAATTAACTATGCATATGTGTTATGTAACGCAGAATAAATAAATTCATTCGAGATTTTTCTATGACGAGTGCGCAGGCGACCTTTAACAATAGAGGCAAACTGACTTAAGTTAGCTAATAAGAACACCAAAAAGAAGAACACAGTCAGCCAGCAGGCAGTGAGTTTTAATTATTACCTACGGGTAACTTACCTTTGAAGTGTCCTTTGGGCACTTATGATTAAAATTTTAAGTGGATAATGGGACGGTGAAATAGACACCCATTACCACTAGATCACCTGGCCCTTCAGGCTTCGCGATCATGTTTGCTACTCGATTTTATTTAACTACTTAATTATATAAATTATGTCAATATAGTTATTTTACGCTCGGGTAATATGGGAGAAACTTATTGTTAGTTAGTGTTTAACAATTTAATATTTATATATTGACGCCAAAAATACTTTGGTGATATTTATTTAAAACGTAAGTTTTTTTTCTTTTCTAATGAAATTTAATATCATTTTATTGTAACAATCGTATGAATTTAAATTTACCTTTTCATACTTTTGTGATTATTTCAATTATTATTTTTATTATTTATTAGTGTTAAGTTTAGTACAATTATGTATTCGTTTCTCTCAACTTACTCCTGCGTATGTAAATAATTTTATAATATGAAATAGCCGGTATTGTATTATGTATAATATTTTCACACCTTCAGGTAGCATTTTTTTTCTTTTTATTTATTACTTACCAAACAGCTGTAACAGTTTGACAAGTAATTTTTATCGATTGTTAATTATTTTCATTGATAATTTGTTTTCATTTTTTCTTCAATGTTAATTATTTAATAATAGATTTGTTTGTTTACCGATTTCATTCAGTAATTATAAAGGTATTCACTTGAAAATTGTTTCATATTAAATTATAAATATATTTGTAATGTTTGAAATTTAATCTTTTCATTCTTTATCCCTAAAAGACATCGTGGTCAATTATAGAGTTTTGATTAAACAAATTTTGTGAAAGGTGTTTATATTTTGCGTATTCTGCTTATCTAATTTTGTAATTTAGAAATCTCTTTTAATAAACATTGTTAAAGTTTATTTTTTTTTAATTTCTAAATTTCAGCTTCCAAACACCCAACCTTATTTTACAGATTTGTAATTACAAATTTATATTTTCACAAACCCACAAGATTTGTTTTAGAACATATATGCTCCTAAAGATAACGTAGATGCTGTTAATTTGGCCTTTCTGATTCAAATGTTTGCTGAAATTTCGCATACTATAGCTGTGCTTGAAAATTCATATAAACAAATTGAATCAAATATTAGAGAAAAATTAACTCATATGGAGAATATCGAAAACGAATTAAAAACCATAATGGAGGTTATTTCAAATGCAGCAACAGCTTCCGTATCCAAACAGGAATTTAATGGTAAATTTAAGAAACTAGAATATCAAATAACGACTTTAGATAACCTATATAAGCAACTGACTAAACATTCAATACCAACACTTAAAGATGAGTAAGGTGAAAGACAAGTTGTAAAAGAACTACATAAACCCGCGCGTAAAAACTTCAAAAGACGTCGTGTTATAATCAAGGGAATTGATGATTTATGGCAAGCTGATCTCGTTGAAATGAGAGCTTATGCGAAAGAAAATCATAGATATCGCTATTTTTTAACTGTTATCGATACGTCCTCGAAACAAGCTAGGGTGGTGCCTTCAAAGACAAATCTGGAAAACTTGTTATTACAGCCATGGAATCAAAATTCAAACAATGCGCGCGCAGACCAGCACATATTCAGAGAGACGATGGCCGAGAATTTTTTAATAGCACCGTTAAGGCGTTAATGGAAAAGCATAACATAAATCATTACCCTACGTATAGCACGCTGAAAGTTTCGATCGTTGAACGTTTTAATCGCACCATTAAAAATAAACTTTGGCGTGCATTTTCGCTAAACGGTAACTATAAATGGTTGCAGATAATTAACGATTTAGTTGATGAGTACAATAGAACAAAGCATCGTACAATCAAAATGGCGCCGCGAGATGTCACTGCTGATAAGGAGGCGCATTTATTATCTACAGTATATAATAATATAAAAATTTCCGGTGCAACCAAGTATATAGTTAATGATTTTGTTAGAATAAGCAAATTTAAATCGAGTTTTGAGAAAGGCTACACATCAATTCGGTAACTAATTCGGTAACATCTTGAGGTACTTCAGGACATCAAGTGTATCTCGTGGAAAAGATCCTGAAGAAACGTGGTGAAAAAATATTAGTCAAATGGCTCGGCTATTCTTCGGAATTCAATAGCTGAATTGAAGAAACGGATATTGTTTAAATAAAAATAATACATACAATTATGTTTAATAATTTTTTATTTTTAAATGTTATAAGTATGTATACAGAAATATTTTACAATGAATAAATATTAAAAATTATATAATTTGTGTATATCGTCGCCGTTACTTCAATATGTCGTATGTCAAAAATATGTCATTTTCTATTAACATTGCTGTAGTAATCAAAATCATCTTTTCTATATAATAGTCGAAATTCCAATGTCTAGGACTACAATGAAACAGAAAATGCGCACTTGAAAATATTTCGTATATCGCCATTTTTATTTGACAATGCGTCATATGTCGCACGGTGCTTTAGAAATACAGGTACTTTAATAAACAATAAATAACACTAATAACACATCATCAAAAATCCTTAATAATTCAATAAACAAAGCAACCAAAAAGAATTGCGGCGTAAAGAATAAAACAGCTTTTTTTAAATTTCTGACAAATGCCTTTTTTTGACATACGACGTTTTGAAGTAACGGCAACGATATGTTCTATTACCCTCGAACGTAATTTTTTATATTTTCAGGTAACTGATCCCAAACCGTACAAATTCTTTTAGCATAATCCGGCTTAATATAATCATACATATATAAATGTTTTATCCAAATATCATAGTTCATTAATTTTATAGTTAAGAGTGTTCAACCAAAAATCTCCAAAAACAACGTTTACTAGAAACAATTTTGAGGCTTTATTTTAACTTAAAAAATTAAAATAAAAACATAATTCGGTAGAAAAAAGACTGTAATTTTTCGGATGGTCATTGATTTTTAAAAGTTAAATCATTTTAATTACAAAAAATTGCTCTAAACATCACCATTTTTGAAATAGTAGAAACAAAACTGAAGCTTTAGTATTTACTTAAAAAATTTGATTCTTTTTTTAAAAATTGCGTAAATACCTTATCTTTTTCGGATGGTCATTTAAAAACCATTTACATTAAAACTGACCTTAAAAAAAATTAAAAACCTTAAAAATTGCCAAAATCGGTTTGAATATTTCAAATTAAGTTTAGTTTTAACAGATGGCATTGAGTTCGTTATAATATTTGTAATTTTTACTATAGGGACATATTTACAATTTTTATGAAAAAATGAATTTGTGGTCATTTTTGCTGGGATTCTCAACATAAATATAATTGATTAAAATATATACATGGGCTACTACACGTCCAAGGAAGGTTTTAAAATTATTATTATGTTTGACTTGATTACAAAAATCACAATTATTATTACCAGGTGATGGGGCAGTTGGAAATAACTGAAAGAATTTTGAAAAGATTTTTGTTCATTTGTGCTATAGATCACAGACCACAAAAGGTCTCTTATTTGAAATTTGTAAGGATCAAAATTTTTGGAAAAATAAAATGGAAGAAAAACTTATTGAATTTTATGACTCAAAATTATTACCCGAAATATTAGACCCACGACATACACAAAAACTTAAAATTTGTGACTAATTTTTATTTTTTATTTTTCTTGTAAGGAAAATTGTATTTTCATATAATAACACCCATTGTAAAATTTATTCAATTTTATTGTAAATACTATAATATTTTTTATAATATAATAATACTTTGTAAAAGAAATGCGGCTCTCTAGACCCAACAGTTGACGCTGAAAACGTTTTGGAGTTATTAATTAAAGTTTAAAGTTAACATTTTGTGTGTAAGTTACTTTATTATTTCTCATTCTCTATTAAAATTATATAAGAAGGGCACAATTAATGAAAATATTTTAGCAAAAGATTCTTCAAAAATCTTTCAGGTCAAGATCAACACTCAGATCAAATGTCTAGTTTCTAGCACTAGCAGAAGTTCTCTAACAAAATAACCATTTATTTGGAAATATAAAATAATATTTGTTTTTTTAAAAAAATTCAACAAACCTTTTTTCATTCATTTGTGTTACTATAGTATTAACCGTATTAACTGTTATTAATAATAATACATACACGCATACATATACAGGCTGGAAACAGATTTATCGAACATAGGGCAAGTACAGTGAGAAATTTTTTTCAGGATCAATGTGATCTCTGACACTTTTTGATCAATAATGTCGATTCTCTCCTCAATGTCAATAATATATATTTCATTTTTAAATCGTGTTACCATGGATCTGCAATATTTTTGTGTTTGTCAGATTAAAAATCCAAATTTATTGCGAATTTATCTCTTGCAAGAAAAAGAAGAAAGCTAGAATGACAAATTATGGTTCATTATGCTATCGAAAAAAAAAAAATTCGGCTTGTTTCATGATGTTTGGCGGGCAATAGTTATCATGAAACACGTGAATTATTTAGTGTGTTTTACGAAAATAGACAAGTCCCCAGTATAAGTACTATAAAACACATGTAAATAGTGCTTATTTAAGACCACAAAATGATCCAAGAAAATTACTGAAGATTTGGAGATGGATGTTTTAGCTGATTTTGATCTAAATCCCAATACAAGCATCAGAACAGTTGCTAAAGAGAAAAATATTAGCCATACTAATGTACATAGAATTTTGAAAAAAGCAAATTTACTGTGCATCCAAGTATAAACATTTGCATGAAGTTTTCCCTGAAGATTAGGATGTGAGAAACGAATTTTGCAAAATAATGATGAACAAATCAAATCTAGATCCTGATTTTTTGAAATTTTTGTATTTTACCAAGTACACTTACTTTACAACAATGTCCCAATTTCCAAAACTGTAGATATTGGACAACCGAAAACCCACATGTTTATGTAGATTGTCACACGCAGTATCGACAACAGCTGAATGTATGGACAGGAATTTTGGAAGGCAATATTATAGGATCATCTTTTATGCATGGAGCACTTACGGGCGATAAATACCTTCAGTTAATAAACGGCATTGATCCAACAATCGAAGCTGTGGTAAATAGTGAAAACAATATAGTCTGGTTTAAATTCGATGGAGCACTTGGACATTATTATAGATCAGTGCGTGATTTTTTAAATCAGCATTTTCAAAATGCTTAAAGTGGACGTGGGAGCTCAATTAAGTGGCTCCACATTCTCTCGATTTACCGCTAAATAATTTATTTCTTTGAAATCACTTAAAAAGCAAAATTTACACATCAAGGTCCCACCCAAATATGCAATCTCTGCAAGGTATTATTGTAGCAGCCTATTTTAATATTACTACCAACAAAAACACTAAATATTCGCAATGAATTTTACAATAAATTGGGATATTTTTTAGCGGTTAATGGGGAAAAGTTTGAACATTTAATTTAATAAAAGTAATAAAATTATTTATTTATAACAATTAGTTTGTTTACTTTTAATTTTTAATTTTATTTCAATAAACCATAAAAAAATATATCTATGTCATTTTATTCTAATAAACGGCGTAATAGAAGTACAAAGTTATAATGTTTTTTAACACTAGCATATTACATTAATGATCCATACAAAATCTTCCATTTTATTTGCCCTATGTTGAATAAATTTGATATATTTGCACAAAACATATGCATTTTTATGATATTGCATAAAATGGATACAAATTATCAAATATTAATCAAAAATTTTTCTAAAGTTCTTTTAGGTTAAAACCTACACTTATATACTAAATTTTAAATTTCTAGTACTGGTAGAAATACCCGAACAATACGATTACATTTGAAATTTGAAATAAGTCCCCATAAACGTTTTCAATGTTAAAAATAATTTTTTATGTAAAATCAAAATTATTGTGTAATTTCTGTTGTTCTTACGGTTTTTGAGAATCCTACCACACATTTATATGAAAGTTAACAATAAAAATACCTAATAAAAAAAGATGAATATATTACTAACTACTAAATTATATTAAACTACCCTTATTTGAAGCGTTGTTAGCACATTTGTTTCTTAACTAAACGGTTAAATATTAACAATTTTCAAAATTTTACCTCCGCCTGCTCGCCCCAAAACAAGTTGCCCGGAAACAAATACGCTCGTATAGCCTTAAATACAATAATAAATCTAAATTGTTAACATATATATACAAATCAGGTTGTAATAAAAATATATCTTCGATTCGCAAAATTTATGTAGCAAATGTTAGCGGTTGACCAACGGGTGGTTAAAAATTTTCTTCCATTTTAACACCATTTTTACACATTTGACAATGTTGTTTCAAACTTGGTGGGCCATCAATATGATCTTGCTGCCACGGTCGATTGTAGTGCTCAAAGCATAGTTCACAATCTTGAAATATTTTTGGATAGTCAGCCGGTATCCAAATCCATGCGCGACATATGATTTTTGCGCCATAACTTTTCAACACGTTCAAATTGATGTATTTATAGATATGCAGAAATGTGCTCAAAGTCAGCTCGTTTATTAGCGTTGGCTCTTTTTCGAAAAATTCACCAATTAGCATATCTATTTCCTCAAAATCCATGGGTTCAGACGATAGGTCCAAATTTTGAATTTTTACAATTGCATCAACCATTTTTCCATATGTGTCAATTCGTTTGCATAATTTATCCAATTCACTTGAGAACACTTGTAAACGCTTCCAGTAGGCTGGCGATGACGACGACGACATTGTTTTTGGGTGTTTAAGCTGAAATTGAAGCTGTGCTAGTATTTATAAAATAATCATTGGGTCTGGAACAGTAAAAAAAATTCACGTTTAGTACTTGATCAACTTGACAGATACGGTAATTTCAGTACCTTGCCCACTTCATTAGTAATCTATCTGAAAAAGAAAAAAGTCAAATAGAGTAACACGATTGATTTCAAACTTAGATTATACCAAATCGATGATTATTCAAATGACCATTTGTATACTCATCGATACTGACATTTCTCATCACTGATTTTATTTGCAAAATGGCAGCAATGCGGTCTCGCTACTTCGATTTGTGAATCAGTTCAAAGGGATACCGTATTGTCGAATCAAAGATTCGTTCGTTCATGGATCATTCCTCAAATACAATACACATAAGGGTGATGATCCATTAACACACTATAAGTTTTTTTGTTCAGATTTCTGTTAGAATTTAAATAATTATAATTTTATTGGAGAATTATTCGATTGTTTTTTAATCTAAAATTGACTATTGTAATTATCTCTACACAATTTGTTAAATAAATTGATATATAAAAAAAAGGTTACACCTGTTTGATCTGTGATATACCCGTATAACACTCACTTTTTCAGATAAAAACACAAACCAAAAAAACAACACTACTTACCGAGTTTATTCGACTATACGTTGCACGACTTAATATCCTCTAGCACGAAGATAAACGATTCCACTGCGCGTAAAAGACCGGAGATTTGGATTAAAAAAATCTAATAAATAATATACGAAGATATCGAGTCGTACACAGCGAGTACAATATTACTTACATACATATTCACTCAGCCGTCCGCCGAGACAAGAACCACGTAGCACCGTCTCTCGATTGACATAGCAACATTGCCTTCCATTCAAACCAATAACAGTCGACTGGTTGTATTCGCCACTACCACTAGATGGTGACATATGCACCGCGTCAAAAACATCGACCACAGATCGATCAAGACAATATTTATAGTCAAAAGAGGGTACATCTTTTGGTAGTAGAGCGTGGTTATTCTCTCGATTACGCGGTCATTGATTGATAACTGACAGACTCAATTTGAGCTAATACTACTTTAAATTTTGCTTTTTTTTCATATTACACAATCAAAAATTCGAGACCGGACCGCTCCCACTCGACTCAGACGAACATATACGGATTAAGACAAAAGTATAGTAAATCAGAAATGTCAGACACACGGAGCCAAGGGGCCAGACCAAAGGAGGTACCCGAACCGCCAGCTGACCGTCCATCAACAGCCGAAGGTGGACCGACTCCTTTGAGCAGCAGTACCAATCCACTTCGACAGCACATACGGCAACAGACCACTCTCAGTCAACATGTCACCTCGGAATTGGAAGCACTGTCGTCCCAGGTCCATGCTCTACGACAACAACTTAGGGATCAACCACCATCTTCAGATGAAATACATCCAGACGTTACCTCAGAACTTCCTCACGTCTCAGCAGCCGCCATTCAACAGGAAATGCAGACACTCAGATTACGTATTGGGTCCAACGTACCACAGGTATCCGCACCAGCTCAGCCACAGGCGACCCCAGTGAACAAAGTCGACGTAACGTATACCATCAACGCTTCCCATTATTTGGACAGTATTCCCGTGAGTGACGGTAGTAGTGCGCGACAGCTCGTTGACTTTTTGCAAGCCGTGGAGACTGTATTAATGGGTCGTTTATTTGAAGAGCATGTCTTCCTACGACTAGTTTCACAGCGATGTTCGGGAGCCCTTCTAGATTGGTGGATTCTGAACCTAGAACAATTCACTACGTGGTCGGCATTCAAGAGAGGTCTAATTAGAGACCTCATTGGACCGGTACAATTATCGTTCCTCATGACAGCTCTGATATTTAGAAATCAACTCCCGTCTGAAAGTTTCAGGGCATATGTGACGACATCAAGACGAAGGCGACGGTTTTAGAGGTGCCGATGGACGAGTGCCAAGTGGTATCGTCAATTTGGTTGCGACGAAATCTAAGTACGCTGGAGACCTGCCGTGTCCAACAACCACCCACGACCTATGCAGAGCTGGCCACCATGGTAATCAATCTAGAGTTATATTTGGAACAACAGGCCTTGCTGCTACAGGCGGAGCCGACAACAATAACCAAACCTAAACCGACAAAAAACTAGGTAAGACTAGATTTACTAATGACGACTTTACGACTACTTTACCGTGTTCGACTGAGGTAAGACGTATGCGTCCGCGCAAAAGCCACTATCACCAGTTATTGTCACGTATGAAATCACAGCCTTCAGAACATTCACTACCTGTGATAGACGTGTCTGTCGGTCCGCTTAGACTTAGATGCCTTGTAGATACTGGAGCTAGTCACTCGTTCATATCTCACAAAGCCGCCAAACTCATTCAGACGTCAAAGGCTGGGCGTATCCGATCGGCCAACTGTACCATACGTTTGGCCGACGGAGCTCTCCAAATCGTTAAACAATCTCTGGAAACAAACATAAAGATTTATAATTTCACATGGAAATTTGAGTTATTAATTGTTCCAAAACTTACATTTGACATCATAATTGGGGTTAGTGATTGATTGCAACCATCTCTTTTGACGCGCGGGAGATCCGATACACCTTCACTGACGCCTCTACACCGTTTAATATAAAAAGTCAATCTTATTTGATCGCTATGCCCGTTAATCCTCAATTATCACCTAATCAGGCACAAAAACTACAGGAATTATTATCAATGTATGATGATACACTTACCGAGAAGATCGGACGAGTCCATGGATACCAATACTACATCCATCTCGTTGATCCCTCTCCTGTGCGACGGTCTCCATACCCGCTCAATCCGATTCTATCGCGGGCAATGGATGATCACGTACAGGAACTGTTGAAACAGGGGGTAATTGAACCAAGTGTGTCTAGTTATGCCTCGCCGGCATTTTTAATTAATAAAAAGGATGGCGGTAAGCGGCTCATAAGCGACTATAGGGAAGTCAATAAACGTATCCGATACGATTCATTCCCCACACCATCTTTAGAAACCTTTTTCACGCATTGAGTGGGTCTACCGTTTTTTCCACGATTGATCTAACAAAGGCTTTCTATCAAATTCCGCTAGCGCCTGATTCAAAACCGATTACCACCTTTGTTACCCCGTCAGGGGCTTATCAGTTTACATCGGTCCCGTTTGACCTCTCTGTTTCGCCGGCAAGTTTGAATAGGATAATCCTTGACATTTTTTCGGACCTCAAGTACTCGTTCGTAGTCTGTTATTTTGATGACTTGTTAGTACACTCAAAATCTTACGACGAACACCTTCGCCACCTGGAGGTAATTTTTGATCATTTACGCCAGGTGGGGATGACTGCTAATCCCGGCAAGTTACAATTTGCGTTAACACAAATTAAGTTTCTGGGAAACGAAATTTCCAGCAGCGGCGTCCGGGTTGACGCGGACAAAGTGACCGCGATCGAGGCCTTGAGGATACCGACCAAATTGAAGGAAGTCCGTTCGTTTCTGGGAATGGTAGGATTTTTTTCCCGCTTCATTCGCGACTTTGCCACCATAGCGGCCCCCCTGAATGACTTGAAACGGAAGGGAGTCAAATTTAACATGGGACCAAAACAAATTGAGGCTTTTAATAACTTAAAACGTGCATTAACAGAGGCGCCCGTGCTCGCGTACGCGGATTATTCACGCCCCTTTATCTTACAAACAGACGCGTCACAAATTTCTATCGCCGCGGTTTTACTTCAGCCCTATGACGACGGGCTTCGCCCCCTACACTTCGCATCGCGACGTCTTACTGACCCGGAAACGCGCTATGCAACTTATGAGTTGGAAGCTCTGGCTGTGGTGTGGGCCTTGGAAAAGTTTAAAATTTATTTACTTGGCAAAAGGTTCACAGTACAGACGGACTCCGCTGTTTTCAAGTACTTGCAGACGTCTTCTAAAACAAATGCGAAAGTTACCAGGTGGATATTGTGACTAGCTCGTTTTAACTTTGATGTCGAGCATATCCGTGGCTCGACCAATTGCGTGGCTGATGCGTTGACTCGACTTTTTACGGAAGACGACCAGACGGACGAAACAACTGAAGTAGTGCAGGATTTTTGCATGTTGACTGAGGTACCCACCTTGTTTAAACAACTGCGCGATTACCAGCGGGAGGACCCCTCACTGCGACTCCTTTTATCACGTTTAGATCGTGGAGAAAAGGTGGCAGGTTTCGGTGTGCGGGATAATCTCCTGGTAAGACGCGTAGGTAAAAAACGACATGTAAGAGCCGTGGTACCTGAAAATATTCGCAATATGATCCTGCATTATTATCACGATACTCAGACATCCGCCCACCCGGGGATTACGAAGACCTATAGAACAATTAGTAGACACCTATGGTGGCCAGGCCTGTTTAAGGACGTACAAAATTACGTACGTACTTGTATGACGTGCCAGACGTGCAAGGCGGACAACGAGCGACCTGGAGCCCCGCTAGCCAGTTCCAAACCCGAGGGGGTCTTGAAGAGATTGTACGTGGACTATGTGGGGCCTTTGGTGACGTCATCGACGGGCTATCGCTTTGTGTTAATAATTGTGGACAGCTTTAGCAAGTGGTTGGAAATCTATCCGACCAAAAATACCACAGCTAAAGTCACAGTGGACAGACTGGAGGATCTATTTACACGCTTCGGAAGTCCTCGATGTATTATTTCGGACAATGGGCCCTGCTTTAGATCAGCAAAGTACCAGGAGATGCTCTTGAAGTGGGGCATTCGACCGGCCTACACATCTCCATACAAGGCTTCAGGGAACATGGCTGAAAGAATAAATCGCGACATTCGTGCCGGTATGGCCACTATCCTTAAAGACTATGCCGCTAGCCATCGTGAGTGGGCGAAATATATCCATTTCATCAAACTATCACATAATTCCCACTTTAGCGAAGCCATCCAGTCATCACCCGCGGAAGTGTTTTTGGGCCGGCCGATCCACCAACCACTGAAACTGATGTGGAACTTGGATCAACTGGTACCTGGGGAGCAACAAAAAACCACCCAAGACATTCGTGAAGCGTTAGAGAGAACACACCTGAAAGTGAAAAAGTATTATGATAGGGGAAAACCTACCCATCATCGTTTTAAGTGCGGACAATTAGTGCTACTCAAAAAACGGTACGATAATACTGACCCCACTTTAATTAATAAATTCTTACCTAGGTGGTCGTCACCGAGGAAAAATGTCGCCTTCACAACCCCAGTATCAGTTATCTTAGAAGATCCTGACACGCAAGAGAGGACTCGTGCTCACATCGAGGACCTGAAGCGTTTCTATCCACGGACAACTCCAGCTGCAGCGGCCGTCAACTGACCACGATAAGCTTGTTCACCACCGTTGGCGTCATCACATCAACAGCGGATGTAATAACTAAGGACTGAGTATCAATAGTGAGTAGCCGTACGTTAATCCTTGCAAATCATGTGGGCAACACAGTACTAAACACCTAAAAAAAAATAAATAAATAAATAAAAGGGGGCACGTTAACTTATATAAAAAAAAAACCAAAGAGACAGATTCGAAACCGTGTAGATGTTCCATTCCACTTAAGGGGAAGTGGGTGTGACGTTGCAAGTCAGCGACACACGATGTTTTCAAAAAAAGGAAAATAATAAATAAAAACATCACTCATTTCCTTATAAAATTGTATCTAGTTATTATTCACTTGTATACATTTAACATTATTTTAATTTTTTGGAATCAAAAAAAAAGGGGTAAATATCTAAATAAAATCACACACACTCAAGATTAGAAACTAAAATAATTAAATCTATTGATAATCCTAAATCTAATAACAATAATAACTAACCTAAAATCCTAAACTATACAAAAATTAATAAAATGAATCACAAAAATTAAAATACTAAAATATTTTCTCTTTAGAATGGAACATCACATTGGTCGAATTTGTCTGGGTCATCCTGTAGATTGGAAAAAGATAAATAAATTAAAATTACGAAAATGACCAAATTATTTGTAGTGGTCAAGCTGATCGATCGATATTATTCAACGATTACATAACTTAGTAAACAGGTAAATAATTATTGTATGGTGAGCAGGACATTGCGATGACCATTGCTTGACCACTTGATTTTCATCTGGCGTTTGAAACGGAACGAACCAAAAAATTATACACATTACCAATATTTTAAACAATCAAGGGAGTGATCCATCAGTCTCGTAGTGTAGCATCATAACTCGTGCCTGGATAAAATCGATCGATCGGCACCAAATTGATTCTGTAAGTTCCATTTCTATTGCATATTTATCCGTTAATTTCTAAGCCATCCTTACAAAACCTTGGTGTTGCTTTCAGCGTAACTATAAATAAAAGTATTTGATTCGGTGCTTACATGTCCAATTTGGGGCCAAGCGCTCGGTTTTTATTTTAATTAAATTATAAAAATTACTGGATCTGTAACAAACATTTTCGCTGTTTAAATACCTGTCAATTCACAATCTTTTGATAAATATTTTATACCTGGTGTCCGCCTTGATTTGGCTGCAAATCGCTGAAAACAATACCATAATATTCGATTAATTCCATATCAGTTTGTAAATTGTAATAACTCAGTAATCATAATTTGAGCCGGTACCTCATTTAGGGGCCGGTCGATAATATTTTCAATATTTGGATAAAATTAAAATAATCATGGGGTCTGTAACAGTAAAAAAAATTCACGTTTAGTACTTGATCAACTTGACAGATACGGTAATTTCAGTACCTTGCCCACTTCATTAGTAATCTATCTGAAAAAGAAAAAAGCCAAATAGAGTAACACGATTGATTTCAAACTTAAATTATACCAAATCGATGATTATTCAAATGACCATTTGTATACTCATCGATACTGACATTTCTCATCACTGATTTTATTTGCAAAATGGCAGCAATGCGGTCTCGCTACTTCGATTTGTGAATCAGTTCAAAGGGATACCGTATTGTCGAATCAAAGATTCGTTCGTTCATGGATCATTCCTCAAATACAATACACATAAGGGTGATGATCCATTAACACACTATAAGTTTTTTGTTCAGATTTCTGTTAGAATTTAAATAATTATAATTTTATTGGAGAATTATTCGATTGTGTGTTAATCTAAAGTTGACTATTGTAATTATCTCTACACAATTTGTTAAATAAATTGATATATAAAAAAAAGGTTACACCTGTTTGATCTGTGAGATACCCGTATAACACTCACTTTTTCAGATAAAAACACAAACCAAAAAAACAACATTACTTACCGAGTTCATTCGACTATACGTTGCACGACTTAATATCCTCTAACACGAAGATAAACGATTCCACTGCGCGTAAAAGACCGGAGATTTGGATTAAAAAAAAATCTAATAAATAATATACGAAGATATCAAGTCGTACACAGCGAGTACAATATTACTTACATACATATTCACTCAGCCGTCCGCCGAGAGAAGAACCACGTAGCACCGTCTCTCGATTGACATAGCAACATTGCCTTCCATTCAAACCAATAACAGTCGACTGGTTGTATTCGCCACTAGCCGATAGATGGTGACATATGCACCGCGGCAAAAACATCGACCACAGATCGATCAAGACAATATTTATAGTCAAAAGAGGGTACACCTGCTACGTTGCTTAAATTTTTAAATAGTATCATAAGGACACACAAAAGGAGTGAAGAAAACAAAAAGTGGAGCAGAAGAGTAACAACGATAGCCCACTGTTTGATTTCATCTGCAAGGCCACGATCTTTTTTATCTCCTATTTCATTAGGTTTATCGGCAATGTTGCATAAGAAACACGGATCAAGAGATACGATGGATTTATTAGCTTACCTAGGATTGTATTCGTCATATAATGAAACTTTACTGTTTGAGGCTTCGATAACAAATGACCCCAACAATCACACTTTTAACGAAGATACTTATATTCAATATGTATCCGACAACGCCGATCACAACACATGTACCATAGACGGAAAAAATATATTTCATGCAATGGGGGGAATTATGATCGCGACCCCAGCATCTACGGTTACTACAAAAAAAACAATCCCAAGATTAGATAAAATTCCAACGTCAGTGGAGATCGGTAGTCATGGCTTTATCGAACTAAAAACTTTTGAAAAGAAACAATCGGAGGGTTTGAAAGGCGTCATTATTGAAAACATTTTTTCAAATAGAGACCAAAAATCAGTGGAAATGCCGATGGCAGATTTTATTTGGCTATATTCTAAGTCTGCTAATATCAAGACCAAAGGATGGCACGGTTTCATGGAGGAAATTTACGTTAACGGCCGCTATGAAACCTCGAAAATTATTCCCTTGCCTTTCGTAAACAATGCTCCGAGTAACTATAACACTATATACACTGTTTTATTGAAAACTGCCGATGATAACCGGCAAAACCACAAGCAAGAGACTTGCTTTGTTACTTACGATCAGCCGCTTTACTTAAAAGCTCGTGAGATTTTAGCTTGCGAAAAAGATAAAGATGTCAATTTGTTGTCAGCGATAAAGGTTAGACTTGGTGGATTTCATACATTAATATCTTTTTTCGGAGCAATTGGATTTCTTATGGACGGAAGCGGCCTAAAGGAGGCACTCTGTACTATCTACGCAGAAAAATCTATCGAAAAGCTACTTACTGGATATGCTTACAGCAGAGCTGTTAGAGGCCATTTTTTAATACACCAAGTTTTATCGAACATTGCATTAGAATCATTGAAATTAAGCGAATCCGAAAAAGAACTATTGTAGCAACCACACACATACAGACATACATTCATATATTTCACTCTAATCAAGTTACCAAATGTATTTTACAATTTTTAAATAGGAAGTCATGAAAATATATGAAATGATGTACATATTTTGTTTTCTTAAAAATAATAAAATATAGAAAAAATAATTTTTAAAATATGAATTGGTTATTTGTGTTCAACTTTAATTTTTGCCACAATTAATAACCCCAACAGATGGTGACCCGCGACGTTCTTAATAAAACAAGAAGATTTTTTTTGTTTTGCGAAAGTAATCAGTAATTGTCTAAAATTATAAGTGACATATCAAAAGTACAGCATTCAAGAATAATTCGTACCTGACGTACAGAACTATTGGTGTATTTACCGCTGATATACGTTTAAAAATAAAAGATAAGTGGCGTGCATATTACCAATTTATTTAAAAATATATTAAAAACAAACCAAAAATGACTGAAGAAGATGGAAATAACCACACATATATTGAAGCAACTTCACTTAAACTGCCACAATTTTGGAGCAGTTGTCCAATTGCATGGTTTATACAGGCGGAAGCCCAGTTCGCAATTAAAAAAGTTACATCAGATTCGACTATGTATGAGTACGTGATAGCGGCACTGAACGAAGAAACTATTTTATTGGTATTAGATTTGTTGCAAGATCCTCCAAACACAAATAAATATCTACGACTAAAGCAAGGACTTATTGAACGACTCAGTGACAGTGAAGAGAAAAAGCTTGAAAAACTACTATCGTGTTCCGAAATGGGAGACAGACGACCGTCCGAATTTTATAGATCAATGGAACTACTGGCAACATCATCATCAGTGAGCAAGGATCTAACGAAGAAGCTTTGGATGCGTAAACTACCATTGAATATAAGTATCGCTTTAGTGGCCACGGGTAAGACCGATATTGATGAGTTAATATCGTTAGCCGACAAGATTCATGAGGTAACACCCACTAATTCTTACATAGTTTCTGTTAGTAGTCAAACTCAAGATAACAATTTGTTAGATTTAATAAAAAACTTGCAAATAGAAGTTAGTGAACTAAAAACTCAAATTAAAAACAAAAATTCACAACCATTTCAAATGAGATCACGCAGCTGCAGTCGCAGTCGTTTCAAAGGACGCAACCATTTTCGCGAAAACGGAAAATATTGTTGGTATCATTTTAAATTTGGCAGTAAAGCAAAAAAATGCATTTCTCCTTGTACTTTTACAAAAAACCCGACAAATCGTTTGTCAGGGCGGCAGACAAACGAAGCCAACTAGTTAACTGTAAATCTCGCCGCCTTTTCATTATCGATAAAAAAAATAAATTGCGTTTTTTGATCGATACAGGGGCAGACGTGTCTGTGATACCTCATAAAATAGTTCGTAATGTTCGTCACACACCACACTTCTCCTTAAGCGCCGCTAATGGTACCACAATAAACACTTTCGGTTCAAAATTGCTTAATTTAGATTTAGGTCTACGCCGTAATTTTCCATTTACATTTACTTTAGCTGAAGTTAATAAACCCATAATAGGTGCAGATTTTTTAAACAAGTATAACCTTCTAGTAGATTTAAAAAACAAAAGACTAATTGATGGTGACACACAATTGTCAATCGCCGGAAAAATTATTGATTGTCTAGAACCAACACCACAACATTTTCAAGTTAATAATGAATACGGTGAATTAGTAAAAAAATTTCCTAAATTGACTGCACCACCCAATTTTAACGAACCTGTAAAACATAATGTAGTACACCACATAATTACAAAAGGCAGATTACCTTTTTACAATCCACGACGATTAGACCCAAAAAAGCACAAAATCGCAAAAGCCGAGTTCGAACACATGGTAGAATTAGGTATATGCCGACCATCCTCTAGCCCATGTGCCAGCCCTTTACATATGGTTTCGAAGAAAACATCCCATGATTGGCGTCCCTGCGGCGACTATCGACTTTTGAATACGGTAACCACACCAGACAAATTTCCCATACCGCACATACAAGATTTTTCAATAAATTTAAAAGGATGTCAAATATTTTCAAAGGTCGATATCATTAGGGCGTATCATCACATACCTGTAGCACCGGAAGATGTATACAAAACCGCTATTACTACACCGTTTGGGCTTTTCGAATTTTTGCGAATGCCTTTCGGTCTCCGGAACGCAGGTCAAACTTATCAGAGGTTCATGAACGAAGTGACTCAAGGCTTAGATTTCACTTTCGCTTATATAGATGATATTTTGATAGCAAGTAAAAATGAAATAGAACATAAAAAGCATTTAGAAATTCTTTTTCATCGCTTATCGGAATATGGTCTAAACATTAAAACCTCGAAATGCGTTTTTGGCGTTCCATCCCTTGATTTCCTAGCACACAACATTTCGGCTGAAGGTATATCTCCATCGCAAGACCGCGTAAAAGCAATTATAGATTTTCCTTCCCCAAATTCAATCAAAAAAACTCAACGTTTTATAGGCATGGTAAATTACTATCATAGGTTCATCTCGCATGTCGCTGAATATTTGACACCTATATATGATCATTTAACCTATTTATCTAAACTACCGAAAAAAGAAAAATATTTCATTTGGCCAAAAATATGTGAAACCAATTTTCAAAAAATTAAAAGCGAACTTGTTCGTGCGACTTTACTGACGCACCCGGCCGAGCAAGCGCAACTGGCACTCATTTGCGACGCCTCCAATTCCGCAATTGGAAGCACACTAGAACAGTGGACAGACAACACATGGAAACCTCTTGCGTTCTATTCTAAAAAATTAACTAAATCAGAGGCAAAATACTCTGCATTTGATAAGGAATTATTGTCAATTTATTTATCAATTAAGCATTTCAGGCACTTTCTTGAAGGTAGAGATTTTATCGTATTTACGGACCACAAACCGTTAATTAATTCTTTAAATTCACAAAAGGACCGCGGACCTCGGCAAACTCGACATTTTGACTATATTGCTCAATTTACGTCCGATATTAGACACATATCCGGTAAAAATAATAAAGTAGCTGACGCTCTTTCTCGAATAGCAGACAATGACGAATTATCTACACATTTAGATATTAAAACGTTAATTTCTGCACAACAGACAGATGACGATTTAAAACATTTAATTAATACTATAAAAAATTCCTCTAAATACAAATTAGTCCCAATTAATATTCCTGATGAAGGGGATCTTTGGTGTGATATTAGCACAAATAAAAATCGACCGTATATACCGGCGGGATTACGGAAACAAGTTTTTAGTACTATACATAATATTTCGCACCCAGGAATTCGTGCGACAAGAAAATTAATTGCTTCAATTTATTTCTGGCCAATGATGAATAAAAACATTAACTTTTGGACAAAATCTTGTTTAGAATGTCAAAAAGTTAAAGTAAATCGACACACCAAATTACTTTTGGGTACTTTCGAATTGCCCAAAGTACGTTTTGAACACATTCATATGGATATAGTCGGTCCTCTACCTCAATCAAATGGCTATACGAATATTCTGACCATCGTTGATCGATTCACTCGGTGGCCAGAAGCGTATCCCATTAAGGATATTTCCGCATCAACCATAGCCAGAACCTTTTTCAATGAGTACATACCTCGATTTGGTGTACCACTGCGGCTAACCACGGATCAAGGCTCTCAGTTCCAATCAAAGTTGTTTACAGAATTAAGCAAACTTTTAGGAATACATAAAATTCGCACAACTAGCTACCATCCGCAAGCAAATGGAATGGTTGAACGATTTCATCGTCAAATGAAAACAGCTTTACGTGCAAAGTGTAAAAATGAAAAATGGTCTGATGAGCTACCCATTATTTTACTTGGTATCAGAACGACACCAAAACAGGATTGAAATGTAGTCCTGCAGAGCTAGTTTATGGTCAGACACTTCGAATACCTGGGGAAATACTCATTTCGTCAGAAGAAAAGAATGTCGACCCTACAGATTTTGTAGTAAAGCTTCGAAAAAACATGCAAACTCTTCGAGCTACTGAGCCACGGCAAAAACAAAAACAAATTATTTATGTACCGGAGGGTCTAAACAATTCTGATTACGTGTTCCTACGTATTGATGCAAGTAAGCCTGGACTTCACGCATGTTATGATGGCCCATATAAGGTGGAAAGCAAAACTGATAAATTTTTTACAATTTTAATTAAAAATAAGAAAGTTAATGTGAGCATCGATCGATTGAAACCTGCATTCGTCAATTTACGGGACAATCAAAACGACAAGCAACTACGTGCTCAAAAACAAGTGACATTCGAGTTTTAAAATAAGAAAATTACAACCGCATTAATTTATCGAAGGGGGAGAGTAATGTAGCAACCACACACATACAGACATACATTCATATATTTCACTCTAATCAAGTTACCAAATGTATTTTACAATTTTTAAATAGGAAGTCATGAAAATATATGAAATGCTGTACATATTTTGTTTTCTTAAAAATAATAAAATATAGAAAAAATAATTTTTAAAATATGAATTGGTTATTTGTGTTCAACTTTAATTTTTGCCACAATTAATAACCCCAACACTATTGAATAACCTTTTATTTGATGTGGGACACGAAAATTTTTTGGATGGAATGGAAACAAAAGAATTAGTGGCAATAAGAGACAACTATTTAAACCATTTAGAGGAAATCAAATAAAGGGGGCCCACAGTCGAGCTCATGATTCAGTACATGGAAATGATTCAATTGGTAAAAGATTTTATAAGAGCAGAGCGTTCAGGTAAAAGTTGCGATGGTATTACAAGAAGAAAAAGTTAGTTTTGCGCCATTTTCATGAAAAAATTTTCGGAACCCCTTCACTTGTGAGGATATATATGGAATAGAAGCATATCTCAAATTAGGTGATTTTATAGATTTAGTAAATATAGATACTAAATCTATTTTTATTATATATTGCACACCATCACAATTCTAATCAGCCAATTCTTAATGAGACTGCGCAACTTTTGTCATACGATCAATGTCATTCTTTCATGAAAATACTATCTAAGCAATTTGAACAGCCATTTAATAACAAAACTTCAAACACTACACATGATCCTTCTTAACTATTGTTTTAATAATTAATTAATAATCATTTTTAATTTCTTTCTAACCTTAACAATTTAATTTCTACTAAAATATGTTCACCTTAATATTGTGTGTTTCAAGTGTAATAATTACTGGGTTTTACTTTTATATTAATTTTCTTATTTTTTAATGATTTTCGAAATTTTTTGTGATTTCTTTGTGACTATACCGGTTCTTTTTTCTTTCCAAGACTTCGTTGGAATTTTTTACATTCTTGATGTTTCCTGATACGGTAAGTATTTTGGTCGCATCTCGTCTTCTTATATTTTATCATGATTTTAACTTTCCCTATTTCGTATGGGGTCCGTTAATTTTTTGATTCTTTGATTTTTTAATTTCTTTTATTTCGTTTGTCATTTTTGACATCCATTTGACATTTGGAGGTTATGTCCTTTTGATATTTTTTCTCAGTTGTTTCACAATTGAATTATTGATTTTTCCTGAAGATGGTCATTTAAATGACTGAAACATGTAGAACAATTTTCTTTTAGTTCGTTCTTTAATAATTTATATGCAGGCTGTCGCTAAAAAAACTTTTTCATTACTAATAAGAGATGATAGCAGAAAATGGCAATAAATTAGTAGCATGGTTGTACAGTAAACAGTACGATTTAACTCTACATGATTTACGGTTTGACATGTATAGAACAGGCACGTTTAAATCTACTTTTATATTGGAAAAATTACCTCCAACAACAGGGGCAGAAAAACAGCATTGTTTTAGAACGTATTATCAACTCCAAACATGGCTTGGAAATGAAACAATTGCAACAGATTGGGGTTGGAAACAAGCAGCGGAAGGCATCATCAGGCTGAATATCACAGATGATAAATTAATACCCGATCATCTCCTGAAAGCTATTTGCTGCAGCTGTGAAAAGGGTTGTCCTTCCGTAAAATGCGGCTGTAGAAAACATGGTCTAAAATGTACCAACTTATGTTTAAATTGTTTTAATTTAGAAAATTGCTCAAATGCTGAACTTCCAGAAATTTCCATAGAGGAGAGTGGCTCGGAAGAAATGGAAACAGATCAATGTACTATAACTGAAACAGCACTCGATGAAAGTTTCGAAAATACTGGAGAATCGTTCAGTTTTGTTGAATTGGACGAAGAAGAAGTACAACCCCCTGCGAAGAAAGCAAGATTAGAGAAAAATACATGAAGGAGAATGCATATACCTACTTTTTTCAATTTAGTTTTATATGGACTTTTTCACGTCAATTCGACCAGTCTTAAAAGTCAAGTTGTCCGATTTTTTTCATATTCACTATAATTGATGTACTAGTAGAGCTATGTCAAATTCTAATAATAATTTGTCAAAATTATTATTTAGGCTCGAGATATTTAGCTCCAAAAATTGGGGTAATTATCACATTTTTTTGCATCTTTCTTATATAAAATTCTATATCTTCCTAACGAGGGATTTGAATGTGATGATTTTTTGTGGGTAAATTCATGAAGCTCCATAGTACATCACAACATAATAAAACTTGTTTTATATTGAACGGTTTCGTATTTCTATGCACTCAAATTAGGTCAAATTTGGACAGCCCTGGCCAAAATCTCTAATGACTTAAATAGATGATTTTGGGCTCATTTTGTTCAGAATTTTATGCTCTTTTAAATTTTGCAAAGAAACCGATGGACTTTTACTGGTATCGATATAAAAACTAAGAAAAACCTGAACTATGTGTAGTTATAGAGGGTTTATATAGTAATAAATGGAATTATGTACAGTTGATGAGTGAATTATTTTATTGGGGCAACAAAATTTTTTTGACATTTTCGGTTATTTTTAGTTATTTATATATGTATATTGCACTATAAATGTTTTATCTGTTTAAAAATTTGCCTGTACAAGGACATGAGGCGTTATTTACATAACTTGAACATTTTTGTAGGTCAGAAAATATAAACAGATAGCTATACAATAATTCGTTTTTAAGGGTTTTTTAAGTGTGTTACAATAGAAAATGTGTGATTTCCAGCAGCGTTATTATTTTATGATTCTTAGTAGGTATCTGGTAGGTAGTTAAAATGATTATATATTGACATCCTTGCCAGATATTGACCTATGTTATGGATTTTTTAAAGGAATGGTTTAAGTAACTAGTTACTGCTATTTAGAATTATTTATTGGCGATAACTGTTATTTTTTTCGATGGTAATTATTCTGTAATAGTGATCCGATGTGCTGCTCATTTCTAACGACAAGTGTTTAAATTTTAATTGTTGAATTTATTTTTATTATTGAAATTAAAAAAAAATTGTTTTAAAAACACTTAAAATCTGCATTATACAAGTTTACAACTAATCTTAATTTAAAAGAGTTTGTTTTTTGTTAAGAAAATATGTGTTCCGTAGGATTACATTTTAAAGAAATGTTTTCGGTTTGTTCGGTGGACAATTTATTAATATGTAATTTATCTTCTAAAGATCGCGAGCTTTTGAGTTTAAGAATAGATGTGGAAGATTTTAGTGACTTGAAAACAATTTGTAAAAACCATTACAATAAATATTTAAAATATTTTTCTAAAAATAAACTTTATTGTTGTGACCCGTTTACAGTACATAAAACCAAAGTAAAATCTGGTATTCGGGAAATTTCATTAGACTTTGTGCTTAAATATCAGCATATTATTAAATTGATACCAGGAGACAAACTTTGTTCTTCATGTCGTGCGAAAATTTATATTGCCAATAATGAAAATTTGCATGAAGGACAAGAATTTCCAGAACCTAGTACATCAGCGGTTCGTGATGAAGATTATATAGACCCACAAGATCCACATATGGTAGATCAATCAGAAAGTGTGGAACACGATGACGATTATCCATCATATTTTAAAGAAATGTTGGCTCAGTTAAAAATAAAATATAATGATCCATCAACAACAGAAAATAAAAAATTACAAATACTTTCTGTTTTGCCTCAAAGTTGGAGTGTTACAAAAATTCAGAATGAATTTGATGCAACTACATATACCATAAAAAAAGTAAAAAGTTTGGTGAAAGAACATGGAGTGCTCTTTGAAGAGAAACCAAAAACAGGTAAACATCTACCAAAAGATGTAGTTGATAAAGTGTTGGAATATTATAATACCGATGACGCTACTCGTGTAATGCCGGGAATAAAGGATTACAAAGTAATCAAAGTGAATGGGCAGAAACAAAAAGTTCAAAAACGACTTCTACTTGGCAGCCTGAAAGAGTTGTACTTAAATTTCTTGAATGAAAATCCAAACCTGAAAATTGGTTTTACAAAATTTTGTGAACTCAGACCTGCAAACTGTATATCCGTCACATCTAAAGGTGCACACACTGTATGTGTGTGCACAATACATCAAAACGTGAAGTTAACTTTTATAGCGTCAAAATTAAAAGATAGTGGCTATGAAACATACAAACATTGTTTGAGTTCGCTAATGTGCAATCCTCCATATGAAGACTGTTTTTTAAAAAAATGTGTGGTTTGTGCGGAAACATTAAATTTCAAAAATCAATTAGAAATAATTTATCAGGACTCTTTAGATGACTTAATCGAGTTCAAACAGTGGGTGACCGTTGATCGATGTAATTTGGAAACATTAATAAAACCGATTCCAGATTTTATCGATTATTTTGTGGAACAGTTAGACAAATTAAGATTTCATGACTTTATAGCCAAAGCACAATCAGCCTTTTTAAAAACTAAAAAAGCTGAGCTTAAAATTGGAGAAGTTATAGTGATTGCAGATTTCGCCGAAAATTATGGATTTGTTATTCAAGAATCGATTCAGGGATTCCATTGGACCAATAATCAATGTACAATACATCCGTTTGTTTGTTATTTTAAAAATGAAGAAGGTTCTGTTAGTCATTATAACTATGTAGTGTTAAGTGATCACTTAAAGCACGATACTGTTTGTTTTTATAGTTTTCAAGTAGGTTTGATAGACTTTTTGAAAAGTAAAGTCAATATCTCAAAGATATTTTACTTTTCCGATGGTGCAGCAAGTCACTATAAAAACAAAAGTAATTTTCATAATCTGTGTTACCACAAAAATGATTTTGGTATTGATGCAGAATGGCACTTTTTTGCTACTTCACACGGTAAAGGTCCATGTGATGGCCTGGGTGGAACAATTAAAAGATGTGCCTATAGAGCAAGCTTGCAAGGCCAGCTTATTAACACACCGAAATCATTTTATGATTTTGCTAAAACTATAGACAGTTTAAATGTTCATTTTATTGAAACAACAATTATTGAAAATAATAAACCCTTTTTACAAAATCGGTGGAAGTCAACGAAAACAGTGGCTGGAACAAGAAATCTGCATTCTTTTAAACCCATTTCCCATACCGAATTGGTGGTAGCGCAATATTCTGCGTCATCTTTGTTTAGAAAAGTAAAATTGCAATGAAATCAGGTATGTACATATACATGATTGTTCTTATAATAACTAAAGAGCATAATGTGATGAGCTTTCAGTTTTATTTTTCATTTTGATATTGATATAATGACTTCTCTATTTTAGTTTACTACTATTTAAACAGTAAAATCATCAAAAAATTACGCATACTATACACGAAATACTCTCATTTAATTCATTTATGGCTAAATATTGAATGTATAATGTTATATGTACTATATGAATGCTCTATGATTACACATAGTTTCGGTTTTTTTTAGTTTTTATATCGATACCAGCAAAAGTCCATCAGTTTCTTTGCAAAATTTAAAAGAGCATAAAATTCTGAACACAATGAGCCCAAAATCATCTATTTAAGTCATTAGAGATTTTGGCCAGGGCTGTCCAAATTTGACCTAATTTGAGTGCATAGAAATACGAAACCCTACAATATAGAACAAGTTTTATTATGTTGTAATGTACTATGGAGCTTCATGAATTTACCCACAAAAAATCATCCAATTCAAATCCTTCGTTAGGAAGATATAGAATTTTATATAAGAGAGATGCAAAAAAATGTGATAATTACCCCAATTTTTGGAGCTAAATATCTCGAGCCTAAATAATAATTTTGACAAATTATTATTAGAATTTGACATAGCTCTACTAGTACATCAATTATAGTGAATATGAAAAAAATCGGACAACTTGACTTTTAAGACTGGTCGAATTGACGTGAAAAAGTCCATATATTAAATTTTTTACCGCATAATATTAAATTTTTTTTACCGCATTTATGAATTTCATAATGTTAATATTTATTAGCTAAAAACAGGAGGGATCTGCTTCAATTTTTCCATGATCTATTATTTTTTATAGAATTTTTTTGTATATAAATACCTGCAATATAAACTTGTTCAGTGCAACATGCAAGTATTGCCTTATAATTGAAAACCACTCTGCGAAACCAGTATATATCGTTGTAGATCTACTACATTACCTATTGTATGATTATATTTGGTTTAGTAAACTAATTGGTTTCGAGTAAAAAAAACTAAAATTGTTCTTAAATGCATATTGGGAATGTGCATTTCTTATGTTGTGTTTGATAGTAATCCCATATACGACGATCGTAGAAGTCAAAAAATACTTTTTTGTTACTTAAATAAACTAAAAGTAACGAAAGCATATAATTATTCATAAATCTATTTCCGAATGATGGTCGTTTACATAAACATAAAAAAAATGTTTTATTAATTTAATAACAATTATTCAATGATAAATATGCAAATTACCTCGAAAAAATTTTTTCGGTTTTTTCAATTTTCCCGCCATTTTTTCTATTGCAGTATATTTTTTTACCATTTATCGAAAGTAAACGTGACAACGAGTTAGTGAGTCAAAATAGAACTTTATAAGAGGCGTAGTTTTAAGAGGAATCGCAGTTAAAAATGTTTTTTTTTTTTTTTTTTTTTTTTTTTTAAAAAAAAAGTTAAAATTAACAACAACCTCTAAATATTTCCCTCCGAAAAAATTACTACCTTTTTGCAATAAACAGAGGTATCTTATGCCACAGTTTGAGCTTCATAAACCTTTTTTTAAAAGAAAAATAAAAAAGCAAAAAATCGATTTTTCGTATTTTTTTCGAAAAATTTTGAGGTTAGGGTAAAAATGGTAAGTGCAAAAGTTGTAGATTTTGTAGTTTTTTATTTATTTTAATCTTTGTACAAGTTTGTTTAATTGCTACGTAAGTGAGATTGTATTTGGGATTGTATTGTTTCCGAAAATTCGATCAGCAGAGTATCTCCAAGGTGTTGGGGAGATTAAAGAGTGAGTGGCAGTGGAAAGCTGTGGTCGCGGATCGTTTTCCCAAAAACCACAAAGTCCCCAATTAATCTGAAATTATCCTTTGGACAAATAGAAGGTATTAAATTAGAAAACTGAAATTTCCAAGATACGAATTTTTATTACAATTTTGGTGAATTGGTTCGAAACAAATTTCGTTACAAAACTTCTAAAATTTTGACAAAGGATTTTTACAATATTGAAAGTTGTAGCAAATATTTTTCTTTTACAATTCAAAGACTAATGTATCTATTATACGTGAAAATTGTACAATCTATTTCAGGAGTAATTTGCATCTTCGTTATTTTTCGTTTGGTCATTTTTTTTGGTAATAGAAATTGCATATCGCGTACACGACTAAAAAAATATCACCGCACCTATTGGTAAATATACAATTTTGAATTAAATTTTTTAAATATTGTTACAAAATTTATATCCTAGAAAAAATATCATGTCGAATGACGTATCTTTAAGATTTGAATTTGTATAAATAATTTGAAATTTCATTCAATTAATTTTACCCTTTAAATTATGACTAGAATAATATATTACGTATTTTCAGAAAATATAGAAAGCAAAATATTATTTAAATAGCATTTAAATTCTCATGAAAGTTATGTTACGAATGAGATTTTACAACTGAATTGACGACATGGGTGGAATAATAGTCTAATTTCAAAATACTAGTTTTGAGATAAATTGATTTAAATATTTCAGAAATTAGGTTCTTATTTCCGAAATTCAAATAAAATTATTGGCGACGGATTAATATGAAAATGACAACTTGGATACAATAACAACCTAAATTAACCCTAGAATCATACGTACTCGTCAAAACGACGAACGAACTTCTCTACCTGCTCCAATACTGTGACTTGTCGGTACCTGCTCGCTGTGAAACTTCTGTTATCTAATTTATTTGTTATTATAACACATAAGACATAAATTTTTTTTTATAGCTATTGTCGTTTTTTTTATACTGAAATAGTGTGCGTCAAAAGGACGACGATGTATGATTAACCTATATTTTTTTTTAAAGATTTTGTACTCCACATATAAAAGTTTTCCTAATTTTTCTAAAATTTATTAAAGATATGGATTTTATAATTAATTTATTCAATGATTATGATAATGTGAAAGATGATTACAGCTGTTTGACTTATAGAGACGACATAATACTGAAGTTTGAATATATTGAATCGAAAACTAAAGAATGCGTTTCGAATAACTTAATAAAAGATTAACAATTTATTTTGTGGAAAATATTTTAATTTTTATTATTTTTTGAGATCTTATTCGAAAAATTACTAACAAATTTTAGAAAATTTACAAATGTGCCTAATGGGGAAATAACTACATATCTATAGGAATATTTATGACTGAGAAATTTCACGTTCTGTAAAGTCACACATGTCCACTGATTCATAATAGTTCATAAATTAATTATTACAATTGATGTATTTATATATTTTTTAATTTTTATAATGAAAATATGCTTTGATAAAAAGATTAAAAAAATTAATAAATATTTACATTAAGAAATTTTTCCAAATCCAATTTTTTTAAATATTTTGTTCGCTTTTGTAGTATTGTTATGTAAAAAAGATGTTTTTTGCAAATAAACTCTAAAATTCCCCGTAAAAAGTCCATTCGTCGAAACGACGCCGATGTATGATTAACTTGACTCGTAGACCAATGTATGATTCTAGGGTTAAATTAAAAAAATTCGTCAAGTGCGTGTTTGACACGCACTAAGTAATGTTCCTCACAATCAGTGGTCATAACTAAAACTTCTTAACCCTAGAATCATACGTACACGTCAAAACGACGTACGAACTTCTCTACCTGCTCCAATACTACGACTTGTTGGTACTTGTTTGCTGTGAGATTTCTGTTATCTAATTTATTTGTTATTATAACACACCACATATATTCATTTTGTTTATAGTCATTGTCGTTTTGTTTGTATTGAAATAGTGTCCGTCAAAAGGACGTCGATGTATGATTAACGTATGCTTTCTTTGAAGATTTTGTACACTACATATAAAAGTTTTCCTAATTTTTTTTAAAATTTATTAAAGGTATGGATGTTATAATTAATTTATTCAATGTTATGATAATGTGAAAGATGATTACAGCTGTTTGGCTTATAGAGACGACATAATACTGAAGTTTTAATATATTGAATCGAGAACTAAAGAATGCATTTCGAATGACTTAATAAAAGATTAACAATTTATTTTGTGGAAAATATTTTAATTTTTATTATTTTTTGAGATCTTATTCGAAAAATTACTAACAAATTTTAGAAAATTTACAAATGTGCCTAATGGGGAAATAACTACATATCTATAGGAATATTTATGACTGAGAAATTTCACATTCTGTAAAGTCACACATGTCCACTGACTCATAATAGTTATTAAATTAATTATTACAATTGATGTATTTATCTATTTTTTAATTTTTATAATGAAAATATGCTTTGATAAAAAGATTAATAAATATTTTTAATTAATAAATATTTACATTAAGAAATTTTTCCAAATCCAATTCTTTTAAATATTTTGTTCGCTTTTGTAGTATTGTTATGTAAAAAAAATGTTTTTTGCAAATAAACTCTAAAACTCTCCGTAAAAAGTCCATCCGTCAAAACGACGTCGATGTATGATTAACGTTTCTCGTAGACCAACGTATGATTCTAGGATTAAAATATAACAGTCCGGACACATACGTTCACAATGTGACACATACGAACACGATCGTTTTGAAATCAAAAAATAGGTTATATTTTAGGAATAAAATTTATTTATTAGGAAAAATATTCTATCCACCTTCATATCCCGTTATAAAAAATTCCTGATTGTACGGAACACTGATGAAACAACTGATTGTACGGAACACTGTTAGCGCAAGTGCAACTTGCACTTGACGACTTGTTTTTATTAGAGCTAATTATGTATATAATAAAAATTAAAAATTAATAAAGGTTTAAAAAATATTAACTACGATTTTTTTATTAGAAACACAAAATTACAAAGACAACGTATTTATTACATCACAAAAGTTATTTCTAATGAGTTTATCGTAATTGGAAGATTTTCTTGATGTGTACGAATAAATAAAGAAGTAATAAAGTCCTGACACGTTATTTTGTCCACCTACGTGCACATTTTTTTTTTTTTTATTATATCAAATCTTTACGGACGAACGAACGGAAACGGACGAACTATGACGAAACGAATAGGTATAAAATGAGCGAAAAAACGAACACTGAGAGCCATCTTACAGTTGGGGAGAAAGTACAATGATGTTCAATATGGCCCTATTTTTGATAGGATTCTATATGTATATAATTTTTTCTATGAATTATGTGGACTTGTCGGTAAGTATGTAATTATCACAAATACGTAAAGATGGCTCTCTGTGTATTAAAATAAGTTATTAGACAAAGATAACAATTTGTAGAATCTGTCCCATTATTAATAATTTTAAGAAAAAACAGCGAAAGAAAGAGATAAATGTATACACGCTTCTATAAAATAGAAATAGAAAGAGAAAACGTTTTTTTTTTTATTGCAATTTTGTTGTTAATTTCATATCACAACTTGATTGTGCATTGGCCACCAAACCATAGAGTTCACAGGTACATGAAATACATACAATACACAGTCCTCTTGCGTTTATTCAATATATGAATGTAAAACTCTATAATTATTTACCATTTGTTCTCTGATTTACCACTTCTCTCAAATTTTCGGTCACTCATCAATTTTATAATGTTCCGAACTTACACGAAGTTAGTTCGGAACATAAAAATTTAAGTCAAGATTTTTTTAAATAAAAAGTACACCAGTTATACTAAACATGGATACTAAACAAGTAATAAAATAAGTACAGTGGAGCATCGATTATCTGAACCTCGATTAACCAAACGCGTTCCAGAAAACAAAATTCAAATTTAATAGTAGTTCCGTCTATTTCTTTAATCACCTTCCTTATTCCTTGATAGTTTTTTCCCTTGGAAAATTAATCCTTTTGTAACTCCTACCTCTATTGTGGGACTTTTTGTTGTTTTCTAAAATATAAGCCTACTGTTTACGTGTTTACCATTATTTAGCGCTATGTACCTTTATGTACTATATGTAATTTTTATTTATTTGTTTTTGTGTAAGCATCGTAGTATGTACAAAAGATATTTGTGTTCATTATTATTGTTTATTTGTTCCACTATGCTCATATACATAATATAACACTAATGTTTTTTTTTTCCGAAAACGATCGAATAACCAAACCTATTAAAGTTCGAATAATCGATGCTCCAATGTACATAGGTAATATAGGTATGTATATAAATACACTTAATTGGCAAAACAAAAATATTTTTTTAAAATACATACAGATACACATACACAGCCGTTATGAAATGAGGAGAAAACAAATTATTTTATATGATTTAAAAACAATATTTTATAAACTTAGATATACCTCATTTTTAGTTATATATCGTAAAGAACTATCATTCATATTAAGATTTAAGAATTAAGAATTATGTATTTATGTTTAGAAATTAGACATTCTTATAGGAAAATCATCTCAACTGTCAATTCAAAATCAAAACACTATATTTAAAATAAAAAAGGTTCGGTAATAATTTTCTTTTAAGTATAATCAGAAGTACCTTATAGGCTACATTTAAGAATATAAATGAATATAAAAAAAAATCAGTTTTATTTTTAAACTGGAAAGTCATTTATTGTACCTTCATTTTCTGAAGGTACTGTATACAAATAGGTTTAAAAATATTTTACAAATTTTTATTATTGTTTTATCTTTACTAGGGGTAGTAGAACCTGTTCTATCATGTTTTTTTTCTCATGAAAACAATATTTTTGTTGGATATACGTAACTTACCTATATAATTATTATTAGAACCCAATTTTTCATGCACATCCTAATAAATTAATATGTATGTATGTGTTACATGGTTTAATTTAAGTTAGGTCAACTAATAGCAAATTGCGAAAATAACAACATAACACAAAATTATTAATATCTTCGTTATTTTCTAAGATTTTAAAGCGAATTTTTTTTTTTTACAAATAGAGCTATCCCAGAGCTACAAAAAAATGCAATTTACGGAAAAACTTTCTAACGCGAGTTAGGCTATTATTCCACCCATGTCGTCAATTATATGATTTAAAGGATTTAAACAGATATCGGAATAGTGTATAAAGATAGCACGTGTTTGAAATTTTGTCCGAAACGGAAAGCGGAAGTGGCCTATATTTAATAACACGTTGTAACTATACATTTAGAAAATATCTGAAACTTACTTAAATTATTATTATCATACTAATTAATTTAATTATAAATTACTAAACTACCTAATTCTTTAGTCGCGGACTCTTTTAGCGAAATCCCTGGGAATCCTTTTTTGAGGTCCAGATGAATGCTTGAGTTCTTGACGACGTAATCAAAATATAATTTTCCTACATGCTACGAAATTAACAATTTTTTAATAACTGAGTTTTGAAATATATTTTCATTTTAATTCAAATAAATTTCCAATATGTAAGAAATTTGTAAATTTATTTTCAATTTTTTTTTATTATTATCATTCTACATACTATAAATTTACTAATTTTTCCTATAAAGTAATTCTTAAAATATTAAGTCATTTCCGTTTTGAATAAACAATACAACATTTTCAATTAACTTCCCTAATTACTAATCTTATCACATAAAATATTTTCATTTCACTTAAAAATTTTCAAACATTACGAAATATCTTAATTTAGTTTTAGATTAAATAACTTTCTAATAAATACGAAATATATAAATTAGTTTAAGTAAATTTTAATTTAATTAAGTAAATTTCCAAAGAACACGAAAGATATATAAATTTAAAAAATAAAGAAAATACTTATCTTAAGATTGATGAAACAGTTACTTTTAACAATTATACTACACTAAAATTCTAATTTAATTTTTTTTTTATTTTGATGTTTATGCCTAGACGGTTATTTGAGAAGAGCCTGTCTGAATCTGTGTTTCTTCAATTATTATCAGTTACCTATTTTTTTTTAATTACACTGTAACACAAAATTACTACTATAATAGTAGGAAATAGGTTTCCTATTTTCATAGTAGTAAAATTACATTCGCGACGTAATGTACATCTTTGTGACGTACACTAAAAAATATTACGTCTTAAATATGTAAACTGTACATATTTGTTGCTTACAATACGAATTAAAGATGTAATTATTATACATTTAAAATGTACAATACACAACAAATATGTAAACTTTACACACATAATGTGTACACTTTACATCTCCTATATGTATTAAATTATAATATAATGTACTTACTATAATATAATATAAATGTTAATATAATATAATAATACAAAATATTTTAATAATTAGTACTTTCTAATAGGTACCTACCTGTTTAATACTTTATTCTTAGTTATTTTTAAGTCTCATCAGTCCTGAAAATGCATTATAGAAGAAGAAACTATTTAGTGAAAATGAGTATTAGACATAGATAATAACATCATGACTAGAATTCAGTAATATTATACTTACAATATAATTTTAATTACAAAATATACTTCAAAGTAATCCCTAAACTATAATCACTTTTTGTAAATAGTCATTATAGAGGGATAATTCAATAAAAATAACACGTTTTTGTAAAAATAATTTTATTTATTAACATATATTTAATATTTAATAACATATATCACAAAATAAGTTCACACAAACAAAGTTACAAATAAGTATTAGAAGCTAAACATTATTTTGTTCAGTTTTACTACTAA